>CM077089.1:14054685-14296781 GCA_039513925.1 Platanthera zijinensis | reverse complement strand
AAAAAGACATCCCCTGGCTAACTCTTATATCTTCAGGATGGTATCTCCTAGGAGGCACTATCCATTCAGTATAAGGGTTGAAGCTTTGGGATGAGAGACTTCTAGGATTGATTTTAGATTTACCTCTGAAAAAATGTTCAAAGCTCTGAGCTCCGTTCGACGATCGTCGAGCTGAGTTCGACGATCTTGGGTTAGATCGTCGAGCTCCGTTCAAAGATCGACTATACCAGAGTTCAGAGTTCAGAAGTCGTCGACCTGAGTTTGTCGACAGAATGTGAAATAACAAACATACATCAGATTTAACAAAAAAACAGAAACAGTTGAAAGTGAGTGAAAGATCTACCTTAACTCTAGAGGGGGGGGGGGTGAATTGAGTATTTTAAAATAATTTACAATTTAAAAACTGTACAGCAGTGGAAGTCTTGATTTATATATATGTGTAAGGTGCTTGCAAAAAGAAAAACTAAGTAAGCAAGAAGAAATAGGAAATCACAAAGCACACAGCTAAGTAAAAAGCACAGCAAACTAGATGACACAAGGAGCTATAGTGGTTCCCCAATAACCTGGGTAAATCCACTCTTCTACCACCCTATGTAGGAATCCACTGCAGGAATAGTTGATCAGGTGTCCTGGGCACCAATAAGCTTTTGATAAGGTGCTCAAAAACCAAAACTAGATTTTTTGATAAGGTGTCTTGCCACCACTGAGTTTTGACAAGGTCTCAGAAACCAGCCACAAAACTTTTGAAGGGAGTTTTGAGAAACCCTTTTACAGGAGAGAAAGGAAAAAGAAAATGAGTTGAGCAGTTCTTATCTGTCAATAATCTGAGAGAAGATAAGTGGAAGATGTTGTAAAAGCTCCCCCTGAGATCTGTAAGGGTTAGAAAGATGAGCTTTGCTTAGGGTGATAGGCCTTCAGTTGCTTCAGATCTCCAGCAATAGATGATTTTAGCAGATGCTGAAATGTGTGTTGTCTGGAGTCCTTGATAATGAAGCTTTTTAACACTTGAAGCTTGAAGGAGTAGAACAGCAGATATTCTCCTTCACAATGATGTTCCTTGTGTTCCTGAAGAATTCTGACTCAGTAATTCTGTAAGCTTTTGTCTACTGAATCTATTCTCAGAAGATGAATTCTTGATGAGTGAATTTTTTGTTCTCTTCTGTATATCATTTTTAAATCTTTTCTGTTCTCTTCTGAAAATTATTCTCTAAGGAGTATATCAGATTCTGACTTTAGATGGACGTTACTCAGTAATAAATGACTTCCATAATTGACAACTGTCTCTTGGGAAAGTCCTAAGTAACATTCCAATTATTCTTCCTTGAAACTTGCTCCAGATTGCTTGAAACGGCTACAAGAATCCTTTGTCATAAATGCTCAAAATAAATCTGAATGAATTCCATAACTGTCCTGAATTTGAATTCTGAAAACGTCGACCTCTCAGAAAATCGTCGATCTGAGCTCAGCTATCGTCGACCTGAGCTTAGAGATTGGATTTATACTAGAGACAGAAAACGTCGACCTGAGCTCTACGATCGTCGACCTGAGCTCAGCGACTTGGAAAACAACTAGAGACAGAGCGTCGATCTGAGCTCGAAGATCGTCAAACGGAGTTCGACGCCTCATTGAACTAAGCTCAGAGATCGTTGACCTGAGTTCGACGTTTCGTCGACCTGAGCTCGACGAGAATTGTCCTAGTCTTCAGCACTTGAATCCTGATCTGTAGAAGGTCTTGAGGGAAGCTTTCAAACGTAAGTACTAACCCTAAGACTCATTCTAATATACCTATCAGACTATACAGCAAGGTCAAAAAAATCCTAATCATATAGTGATCCTTACCCAAATTAGTAATAGGGTGTTCCAACAATCTCCCCCTATTTGGGTTAGGATTATTATTTAAATTATAGAATATGAAATAACAAACATACATCAGATTTAAACAAAAAACAGAAACAACAATGCAGATAACATATGTTGAGCATTGTAGAAACACAGCAAGAGTCACAGAATCAGTCAGAAAATAAATATGAGTATCAGCTTACACAAGTTACTCATTGCCCTTTTTGAAAAGAATTTCTCTGTTGGGATTTAGGGCTTCTTTCTTGGATCTTCTATCATCTTCTACACCTAAGGAGGTTTGAGATCTTGGCCTTGGGACTACAGCCTCAGGATGCAGCTTCACATAGTCTTCTGGATCAAAGAATTTCCTTGAAGCATATCTCTCTAATTCTTTATTTCTATGTTCTGACAAGGTTGTGATGTTGGAAGTATCTCTGCCTTGCTCTTTAGCCTTCTTAATCTGATCTAATGCAGCAAGTTCTTTCATTCTAGCTGTCCATGATAAAGGATTGTTCTTAGGGTCCTCAAATGGAACTAGTGGTTCATATCTGTTGATTGACTCTGAATCAGTAGGAGGAGCCCTGGTGACAACTATATCTCTGAGCTTGTAAGGGAAAGGACCTGATGTAGAATCAGTAGGGCCTTGTCCTTCCCTTTGGTAAGGATGTTGTCTGGAGTAAGTTCTGTAATCTCTCTGACTTCCTCTATGCTGGCCTCTTCTAGACTGATAACCTCTTTGATGTTGTCCTCTGGGTTGATATCTCTATGAAGGTTGGGAGGATCTATGCTTTGAAGCAGAGGACTGAAAAGCTGAGCCTCCACCAGATCCTGAATCTGGAGGAGGAGGAAGAGGATGATGGAATTAGGATTATCCTTTTTCATACTTGTTAAGCTTTCTCCTTTTCTTCATGGCCTTAAGCTGTTTCTTGGAATATTGTATCCATGGTTCAGTGATTTGGTAAACATGCAGAATGTAATAGGGTATATCATTGTCATCTTTGGCTTTTACAGAAGGTACTCTCATAATGGCCTTACTTCTTGCTTTCCTTTTCTTAGCAATGGTGCCAAAAGAATCAATAGAGTCAGTGTTGAATTGATCACTATCTGAACTCTGGGGTCTATCATATAGATCATCAATAATTTTGATATACTCTTCTCTTTGTTTTGACTTCTCAGGAGAAGCGGTAGGAGAAGAAACTATGGAGAAGTAGCAGCAGGAGAGAGACAGGAACTTGGAGCAGCAGAGGAGCAGCAGGAACTTCAGAAACAACAGGTTCTTCTAAGTAAACAGCAAGTTCAGCAGCAGCAGTAATATGAACAACAAGCAACATATCAATATCAGCAGATTCAATAACTCCAACAGCAACAGTAGCACAAACATAAACAATAACTTCCTCAGCCTTAAGAGAACTGATATAAGAAGTAATTAGGCTGGGATAACAGACAGCAACAGGCACAATGGCCTTAGTAAAGTCTTCAACTCCCTGAGCTGGTAAGCAGCTGAAGTGAAGAAATTCAAAATCAGATAACAGTGACCTGAGGTCAACTGCTAGTACTGGTACTGGGGCTAGAACTGAAGCATCAGCAGCAATTTCTGGCAGCAATTCCTCTGAAACAGCAGGCACTACCCCAACTTCATAGGGCATCTCCCCCTGCCTTGATTCAGTGAGAACCGGATCAAGGCACACCATAGAATGGATTGACAGTGGATTAGATAGAGAGGAGAGCCTGCCAGATAACTCCTTGATGGACTTCAGGAGTGGAGCCATAGAGGTCTCCAGCAGGGCTACTAGCTTGGGAGCCAGTATCCCATAGAGCTTATCTGCTAGTGCTGAGAGATCCACTTGCTCAAGTGGGACTTGAGTAGAGGTGGAGGAAGAAATGACTGTGGCTGGTGATGGATGGGCTGCAAGAGGTATGGATGGGGATGGTAGGATGGTTGGTTGAGATATGGGGATGGTGAAGATAGAGGTTATGGGTGTGGAGATGGATGGGGTGAAGGATGGTTGGGTGAGAATATCATGGAGTAATTGTTGGTATGAGGAAGTGGAGGGAAGCTCAGTAGGTGAGGAGGGGGGAATAATCCATGAAGGAATCTTCCATAATGTTGAAGGATGGAATGTCAAGAGGTGGATATTAATGAAGTGGATGGAATTGTTGTTCTGTGGTGGCTGGAGGAGGTGAAGGAGTGGACAGAGGAGGTGAAATAGTAATGGGGGAGGAGATTGATGTGGAGATGGTTGAGGTGGAGATGGACGTAGAGATGGTTATAGTGGATGAGGGAATGGTTGAGGGAAGAACTGGAGAAGGTTGAGAAGAGGAGGAGGAAGGCAATTCTTCAATGAGGGCAAGGGCCTGAGGGGAAGAGACTGCAACAGTCCTTGTGCCTGAAGCAGTAGTAGTCCTAGTTGGCCTTACTATCTGCCTGTCCCATTTCCCAAACAGGGCACAGGTCAGCCTCTTTGATGCATTGATGTGCATCCCAATTGATACCAGCAGTTCAGGGGACCTGGAGTGCAGGAATAACCCTATTATCCTCCCAAAGTTTACCAAACTTTTGTTCACTTTCTTCTTAATCAAGTCAAAGAAGAGCTCTCCCCAGTTCAAATGTTTCTTATCCAAAAGTCTCCCATCAAGCAGAACTGATACCTAGAGATGGTATCATGTGCTGAGTGCTTTGCCAACAACACTTTCCCCACAACATCAATAAGAAATCTATACTCAATAGATAAGTTCTTTTTCAACAACTTGCTAGGATTAGCGGCAGAATGTCCCATTCTATCTAACATATTCGCAGATTCTTCTCCAGATAACTCAATAGAATCATCTCCAGTACTCAATTGAAACACTTCATTTAGGAGAGTAGGTGCTAGGGATACCTGCGTCCCAGCTATAGTACCAACAATCGTATTCTGATCCAAATTATGCACTGTGTAGACCCATTCCTTGATCTTATCGGCTGCAATCTTCATTCTCGGTTTATTAACTGCACTAATTGCTTTTCTCTGAATAGGTCAAGAATATCTTTGAAAACCTGGTCACTGCCTTCAAAGGAGTCCATGTCGATATCAAAGCCTGTGTCGAATTTCATCTTGGCGAGGGCGACAACAGACAAAACCATTATGTACCTGCAAAGATGAACAAACACGACCAAGTGCAGTAGAGTTTGGAGGGAAAGAAAAAGTTTGCAGAGAGTATGAAAGCGAAAAAGAAGAACGACGGCCGAAAGAATGATTTTATATTAGGGTTCGACGCCGAAAAGGAAAGATCGTTGAACTCCGTTCGACGATCTGGGCTTCTAAAGGAATCTAAAGAGTCTTCAATAACGTCGATCTCCGTTCGACGATATTGGAGTGCGTCGATCTCCGATCGACGATCGCTGAACAGAAAGAAGATAGCCTAATGCTATCTGGAAAACGCTGAACTCTGGTCGATGCTATTGGAAAGCATCGATTTCTGTTCGACGATCGAGGGGAAAAGCGTCGAGCGCAGTTCAGAGACTAAAAATAGCCTATAGACACTAGAAAATTCAAGTTTTTAGCCTAGTCTTGGTCTGTTTTTTTTGTTTTGAAATCTTAGGATTTATTTTAGGCTTTCTCCATCTAACATTCCTAACTGATTTAGGATGAAGGTATGTTTCTTTTCATCAAAAGATTTGGTAAAAATATCTCCCATTTGCAAATCAGTTGGGATATACTGAAGTTCAATTTTATTTTTCTCAACATTATATCTTAGAAAGTGATTCCTAATCTCTATATGTTTTGTCCTACAATGGAGGACTGGGTTTTGTGCTATAGAAATAGCACTGGTGTTATCACAAAATATTTTTGACCCTTCTAAGTTATAGCCATAGTCTAGGAGCTGGTTTTGAATCCACAAAATCTGTGAGCAACAACTGCCTGCTGCCATATATTCAGCTTCAGAAGTTGAAGTGGACACAGATGTTTGTTTCTTACAGAACCAGGAGACAAGTCTGTTACCAAGGACTTGGCAAGTTCCACTGGTGCTTTTCCTGTCTACTCTACATCCAGCATAATCAGCATCTCAAAATCCAGTTAATTCAAATCCTGAGTCTTTTGGATACCAGAGGCCTATATTTGGACAACTTTTAACATACCTAAGAATCCTCTTAACTAATGTTAGGTGTGACTCTCTAGGGCTTACTTGGAACCTAGCACATATACATGTAGCAAACATTATATCAGGTCTACTGGCTGTAAGGTACAATAGAGAGCCAATCATTGCTCTATATGTTGTCTGATCAACATGTTTTCCATGTTCATCAACATCTAATACAGGATTGGTAGGCATAGGTGTTTTCATACAAGATGCTTCAGACATACCAAATTTCTTAACCAGTTCTTTGGCATACTTGGTTTGAGAAATAAATATGCCTTCAGCATATTGTTTGACTTGCAATCCCTGAAAGAAGGAAAGCTCACCCATGCTACTCATTTCAAATTTAGAATGCATCAGATTAGAAAATCTTTTGCACAAATTTGAATCAGTAGATCCAAATATGATATCATCTACATATATTTGTACTAGTAGGGTATGGGACTTATGGGATCTAATAAAAAGAGTTTGGTCTACTCTACCCCTTATAAAATCATTTTTCAAAAGAAAGCATGCTAATGTCTCATACCATGCTCTAGGAGCTTGCTTGAGACCATATAATGCTTTATGCAATTTGAAAACATGGTCAGGATAAGTTGAAGAGATAAAACCTGGAGGTTGTCTAACATAGACTTCCTCTTTGATGTCTCCATTGAGAAATTCACTCTTCACATCCATTTGGTAGACCTTGAATCCTTTGTGAGCTGCATAAGCTAGGAATATTCTTATGGCCTCTAACCTTGCAACTGGTACAAAGGTCTGGTCATAGTCTATTCCTTCTTCTTGAGAATAACCTTGAGTAAATAGCCTTGCCTTGTTCCTTATAATAACTCCTTGATCATCCAACTTGTTTCTGAACACCCACTTTGTTCCAACAATTGAGTGATCCTTATGCCTTGGCACTAGTTTCCAAACTTTGTTTCTCTCAAATTGATGTAGTTCCTCTTGCATAGCAATGATCCAGTATGGATCTTGTTCTGCATCTTGAATGGATTGAGGCTCAACTTGAGATAGAAAGCAAGTGTGCATCAGGTTCTGGTTGACCTGATTTCTGGTTTGCACACCAGCTTAGATGTCTTCAATCACTTGGGAGATTGGATGATCTCTTGTTGTTACTAAATCAACAGGGGGTGTTGATTGTTCACCAACCTGTGTTGTTGTTTCCTCTTGTGGAATAACAACTGGCTCTTCAAGATGGTTTTATCCAAGATGTTGAGTATCCTCTTCATCTTCACTGATTTCTTCTCTCTGTTGAGTAGGTGAATGTATTGAATCCTTTTCTACAATATGCAATCTGTCCACATTTTCTGAAAGAGAGTTTACCTGCAATGGTTCTATTGTAGAAGTAGACTTCTCCTTATAAGACATGTTAGTCTAATCAAAAGATACATGAACAGATTCTTATATTTTAAGAGAAGTTTTGTTATAAACCCTATAAGCTTTACTGATCATGGAGTATCCCAGAAACACTCCTTCATCAGATTTAGCTTGGAATTTTGCTAAGTACTTCTTGTCATTTTTGTGAATATAACAAATACAACCAATTTTTTTTGAAATAGTCTACTTTAGGTTTCTTCCCTTTGAGCAATTCATAGGGAGTCTTGCCCTTCAATTTATGTATCAAACTTCTGTTAACACATGGTTGGAGGTGTTCACTGCCTCTGACAAAAAAGATAGGGAAGGTGAGCATTTGTCAACGATGTAGTAGCAGATTCAATAGGGTTTATTTTTCTTTTCAGCTACCCCATTTTATTGAGGAGTTCTAGGAGTTGAGAAAGATTTCCTGATCCCTTCACTCTGACAGAACTCTTGCATAAGAAGAGAATCAAACTCTGTCCCATGATCACTTCTGATCAGGGCAATGTGAGTATTGAACTCAATCTGTATGCATTTGAGAAAATCTGTCAAACACTTAAAGTTATCAGACTTCTTCCTCAGGAAGAATACCCATGTGAATCTAGAGAAGTCATCTACAATCACTAAAGTGTAAGATTTCCCTCCTAAGCTTTGTACTGTAATGGGTCCAAAAATATCCATGTGTAACAGATACAAGATCCTAGGTGAATCACTCTTATTAAGTGACTTAAAACTATTTTTAGTTTGCTTGCCTAATTGGCAAGCCCTGTAAAGTCCTTCCTTCTTGTAGGGGCCAGAAGGTAGTCCTCTAACAAGGTTGTCCTTGGATAGCCTAGCAATGGTTCTAAGGTTTATATGCCCTAGTCTCTTATGCCAAAGATCATTTGGTTTGCAAACTGAATTGAATAAACAGATATTTATATTTGTTGAACGGAAATCTACTAGATAAATGTTACCTTTCCTTTTACCTGTTAACACCGTTGTGTTATCCTCTGACTTGATATTGCATAAGGATTTGTTGAATATCACTTGATATCCTTCATCACAGAGTTGACTGATGCTGATTAGGTTTTGCTTCAGTCCTTCCACATAAGCCACCTTCTTGAATGTGACTGAGCCAATCTAAATAGCACCATATTTTTTTGTTTGACCAAAGTTTGAATCTAAAAATATTACTTTGGGTCCAAGTTTGGTTCTGAAGGATGTTAGATTCTCCTTGCTCCCTGTCATGTGCTTTGAGCACCCACTATCCAGATACCATTGTTGGTTCATTGCTGGATAGGTCTTCACCTGCACATAAATAATTTATATGTTTTTGACCCAGTTTACCTTGGGTATAGGTTGATAACCTTTAAACTCAGAAATAAAAGACATCCCTGGCTGACTCTTATATCCTTCAGGATGGTATCTCCTAGGAGTCACTATCCATTCAGTATAAGGGTTGAAGCTTTGGGATGAGGGACTTCTAGGATTGATTTTAAATTTACCTCTGAAAGAATGTTCAAAGCTCTGAGCTCCGTTCGACGATCGTGGAGCTGAGTTCGACGATCTTGGGTCAGATCGTTGAGCTCCGTTCGAAGATCGAATATACCAGAGTTCAGAGTTCAGAAGTCATCGACCTGAGTTCGACGATTCAGCCTTGATCGCTGAGCTCTGTTCGATGATCGTCGAGCTCTGTTTGACGTTTTCTATTGAACTTTGTTTTCCTTAGGTAAATAAGGATTCTTCCTAGCTACCTCTACAACACCCTTTCCTTTATCAGAAATAAATTTAATTGGGGTTGTAAATACTATAGGTTGGCTGGATGAAGCACCAAAGCCCAGTATACTGTTGAATCTTGAGTTCACTGTGCTTGTGATGTTCATCAGTCTGATGCTTCTCCCATTAAGGGATTCTTCAAACTTCTTTGCCTGGGATAGCTCACTTTTTAGTGAAGCTATCTCCTCCCTACAACATTCTAACTCCTCAGAGAGTTTGAGGTTGTCTGATTTTAAGGTGCTATGTTCAGACAATTGATTTCTGAGAGAGATAATCTCTTTCTCAGACTTTAACAGGTCTAAACAAAGTGCCTTAAATTCAGATCTAAAGTCGCCTGAATCAAAGTCAAAGGAGTCTATTACCCTGTCTTCTTCAGTTTGAGTTTCAGATTCAGAATCTGACTCTTGTTCTGCATCAGAATTTTATTGGGAGGCATTGATAGCCATCATGCAGAATTGCTTTTCTTCAACATCATCTTCATCATCACTTAAACTTGATGAAGCCTCTGATTCTTTTTCAGTTTCACTCCAGGTTTCTGCTACAAATCCCTTTCTTGTATGTTTATTTTTGCTGGAGGAGGATTTGTTATAATTGTTTCCCCTAGAGTCCTTGTCTTTTCTCCTATCTTTCCTATCATTCTTGTCCTTATTCTGATTTTCTGGACAGTCAGGCACAATATGGCCTGGTTTCCTGCATCCAAAATAGATTATTTCTTTATTATTTGACTTGTCATACCTTGGCTTCTCATGCCCTCTGGATGACCTCTTTCTGAAATATTTCGTGCCATCTTATAGAATCTTTTGGCCAGCAAGCTCATCAATTCTTCATTTCCTATGACCTTGTCTTCAGGACGATCTTCTGTAGCTTTGAATGCTATTGTCTTCTCCTTCCTGATAGCTGGAGAAGCAACCTTTTGTTCTTCCTCTCTGTTCTTGATGAGTAGCTCATAAGACTTGAGCTTGCCCAACAAAGCTTCAGTGGTAATCTCAGTTAGGGTTCTGGCATCCTTGATTGGCCAGATCCTTGAGTCTCAAGTGCTAGGGAAGCACATAGGATCTTGACATTTAATTAAGTTAGAGAGATCTCCTTGTCCAGTGTTTTTAATTCACTGACTATTAGGCTGAGCCTGTTGTACATGTCAGCCACTAATTTAGTTTCTCCCTTTTTGAAGTTCTTATATTGGCTTATGAGATGGGATCTCCTGTCCTTCATTTCATTAGCAGATCCTGATACAATTTCAGATAACTTGTCCCATATATCTTTTGCTGAACTGCATTCAGCCACCTTTTGGAATATCTCATTAGACATAGTCTGAGCAAGGATATTCATAGCCTTTGCATCTGCAACTTTCCATTTCTTTATTTCTGCATCTATTCCTGAGGGAGATGGAACAACACTTGTACTTGTAATTACTGGGGGTCTTGGACAAGCTGTCAAAACAGAATTGTAGATGTCCTCATCAATAGAATTCATGTAAAGCCTAATCCTTGCCTTCCAAAGTGCAAACTTAGAAAGGTTACACACTTGAAGTCTGGTGTTAGCATAATCTTTGTTCTGTGCCATGGTTTTTTTAAAAAATAAATATATAATACACAAAAGAAATAACTATCCTCTATAGAGGGTTGATCTTTTTAGAGATCTTTTGGTTCAGGTGCTAGCCTGTTCAACCAATCTGTTGAAGATTCAGATGTTGAGTAACCAACCTGCCTCTGATACCAATTGAAAGTGATTAAAAGATCTACCTTAACTCTAAAGGGGGGGGGGGTGAATAGAGTATTTTAAAATAATTTACAATTTAAAAACTGTAAAGCAGTTGAAGTATTGATTTATGTATATGTGTAAGGTGCTTGCAAAAAGAAAAACTAAGTAAGCAAGAAATAGGAAATCACATAGCACACAACAAAGTAAAAAGCACAACAAACATGATGACACAAGGAGCTATAGTGGTTCCCTAACAACCTGGGTATATCCATTCTTCCACCACCCTAGGTAGGAATCCATTGCAGGAATAGTTGATCAGGTGTCCTAGGCACCAATGAGCTTTTGATAAGGTGCTCAAAAACCAAAACTAGATTTTTTTGATAAGGTGTCTTGCCACCACTGAGTTTTGATAAGTTCTCAGAAACCAGCCACAAAACTTTTGAAGGGAGTTTTGAGAAACCCTTTTACAGGAGAGAAAGGAAAAAGAAAATGAGTTGAGTTGTTCTTCTCTGTCAACAATCTAAGAGAAGACAAGTGGAAGATGTTGTCAAATCTCCCCCTGAGATCTGTAAGGGTTCAGGAAGATGAGCTTTGCTTAGGGTGATAGGCCTTCAGTTGCTTCAGATCTCCAGCAATAGATGATTTTAGCAGATGTTGAAATGTGTGTTGTCTGGAGTCCTTGATAATAAAGCTTTTGAACACTTGAAGCTTGAAGGAGTAGAACAGCAGATAATCTCCTTCACAATGATGTTTCTTGTGTTCCTGAAGAATTCTAACTCAGTAATTCTGTAAGCTTTTGTCTACTGAATCTATTCTCAGAAGATGAATTCTTGATGAGTGAATTTTTTGTTCTCTCTTCTGTATATCTTTTTCAAATCTTGTATGTTCTCTTTTGAAAATTAATCTCTAAGGAGTATATCAGATTCTTACTTTAGATGGTCGTTACTCAATCATAAATGACTTCCATAATTGACAACTTTCTCTAGGGAAAGTCCTAAGTAACATTCAAATTATTCTTCCTTGAAACTTGCTCCAGATTGCTTGAAACGGCTACAAGAATCCTTTGTAATAAATGTTGAAAATAAATCTGAATGAATTCCATAACTGTCCTGAATTTGAATTCTGAAAACGTCGACCTCTCAGAAAATCGTCGATCTGAGCTCAGCTATCGTCGACCTGAGCTCAGAGATTGGATTTATACTAGAGACAGAAAACGTCGACCCGAGCTCTACGATCGTCGACCTGAGCTCAGCGACTTGGAAAACAACTAGAGACAGAGCGTCGATCTGAGCTCGAAGATCGTCAAACGGAGTTCGACGCCTCATTGAACTGATCTCAGAGATCGTCAACCTGAGTTCGACGTTTCGTCGACCTGAGCTCGACGAGAATTATCCTAGTCTTCAGCACTTGAATCCTGATCTGTAGAAGGTCTTGAGGGCAGCTTTCAAACCTAAGTACTAACCCTAAGACTCATTCTAATTGACCTATCAGACTATACAGCAAGGTCAAAACAAAATCTTAATCACATAGTGATCCTTACCCAAATTAGTAATAGGGTGTTCCAACATCGTGGTTTACGCGAACTCCATTATTTAGTTTGGTTTCAGCATCAGTTCGGGCGGTCTCTGTGACTTCTGCGGACAGGCGGTCTCGGCGGTCTCCAGTTTGTTGTCTGCCCTAATTGAAACTTGTATTTTTTCTGCTTTCCCTAGTGTACTGGCGAATCATGTCTCGCCATGTATACCTCACCTTGTAAAGAAGATTGATAAATATATGATCTGCTTGTCTCTATCTTTGCATTTGGTTGATTGAGTTTACTTCCTGGTTTCCGCTTGGTCAAGTTGTGATCTGGATAGTTCTGAAGATATTAATTTGGTGTTTAGACTATCTTGCTGAGCTTCTTGAGAAAATTCAACAAAGCAGATGGGCCCATCATCTTCTTTCCAGACTTCATTCGTCACTGGTTTGCCCTTCATCTTCTCCTCGATCCTTGGCTTCATTAATGGAGGGCGGCATGGTTTGCTTTCTAATATCCCCACTCATATCATGTCCATCTTTGAAATTTAGGGAATCTCCGAGTGTGATAAAGCGCTGCCTTATCAGGGGTGTTTTGTATGATGTCTGCGAGCTGGTATTCAGTAGGGAAAAAACAAACTTTGATCACCTTGTGCTCTATCATCTCTCTTACGAAGTGGTATTTTAACTCGACATACTTGCTTTTGTTGTGAAAAATGGGACTTTTGGAGAGGGAAATTGAGGATAAAATATCACACTAGATAGGAATTCCTTTCTCTCCCTCCTCTTCTCCTAAATCTTTTCTAATTTTGTTAAGCCCGGAGGCTTTACAGGTGGTTGTGGTTAATGCCATATATTTAGCTTAAGTAGATGAAAGGGCAACAGTCTTTTGCTTTCTATAGCCCCATTAAATGGGCTTCTTGTTAGTGCATAAGATTTATCCTTCAGTGCTCCTTCTATCGTTGACGGATCCTCCAAAATCTGAATTGTTGTGTCTGGTAATTTGGTTGCTGACTTCTTTGGTATAGAAGCCTACGACCTTCAGTTCCTTGGATGTATCGCAGAATTCTTTTGGCAGTAAGGAGACGATTGATTGTAGGTTTTCTCACAAATCTTGCTATCATGATCGCAGAAAATTAAATGTCGGGTCTGGTATTGGTAAGTTAAATATGGTCTCTAATGAGGCTTTGATATTCTTCAAAATTAACGTCTTTTTCTTCCTCTTTCTTTCCTAACTTGTCTGTAATAGCCATGGGTGTAACTGTAAGACCCCTTTTCCAAATATACTGACCATAGTGGAGTCTTATCGCCTAGGACTTCCGCCTTGTGGTGACACCAACTCACGGGTTAGTCTCCACCATGAGATGTCGATCTCACCGTCTAACATATCATCTAGGCCAATCATATAAGTAGGAAATGCTTAAAAAGGAAACATCCACATCACACTATAAGGAAAAACCTGTCAATGATGAGATAAAAGAGTCTAGAAGAGAGAATGGCTTAGGCCCAATACATCAAAGTAGTCAATAAGATCTTATGCCCAGTATAATATATAACTCTCTCTCTCTCACTAAAACTGTGGAAGTACTAGTCATCAACGTCACACACATCGACCTGCGACAGAGTAGCAGTACGTCGCATCAGATACTCAAGTCCTGCCATTCTGGATGGTCGATTCTACGGAGTGTCGTGATGCTTCCCCGACTCCTGGTGTTCCTAAAATGATATGGTAACTGACCGTTAGTCAAAAGACAAAGGCGCTTCAGCATCCACTCACCCCGATGAATCTTAGATACCGGGTGGAAGGCTGGAAGAAAAAAAAAAGTACAATAGTAGCAGTAATAGTCCAATCAAGAGAGGGTGGAACTAACTAGAAAAAATATATGTAAAGGTACACAATATATCATGTCATCTAAGCTAGCATTTCTAAAGAGGTGTAGCAGTAATAAATGACAAGTTAGTAAGGTGCATCAAGTTTATAAAGAAGTAAAGAGCATCTACTCTACCATCATAGAAATGTACCTTAACTTATATGGATGTTCGTACAAACTAATAAGTTAATTTTTCAAGTAAGTAACTCATCATATAAAAGTGCCCACACACGACTCTATATGCACAGACTTTTAGTCCCCACTTTTTGGAGGCAACTAACCTCTCTGGTACCAACCGTCTTTGCTCACGGTGGCAGTGGAGCGGACATCTCCACTACTAGGTGGGTATGCACATTACCGAGCATAGACCTCCCATACGCCTATATACATGTCTTAGGTGCACTCTAGGGGTCTTTACATACTATTGTTGGGTGTATCCAAATATTTTGAGCTATGTTGGTCCGCTAGGCCACATTTGTAACATCCAAACTTTTTTTGTGCCACCAGAACCCTAGTGGGCCAAATAAAAGTGACCCGAACCTCTACCCGTGAACCACACACCAAGGTAGGAAGTAACCCTAGACAGGAGATATCGAGCTAGAAAGCTCCGATTTTAGTTCTTTCAGTTCCTATGGATTCAGATAGCAAATATGGGTGGAACTCGTTGCGTTACGATCCAAAGTCTAATAACGAATATACGAATTTTGACCGTTTTAGCACACCACGACGTGCAGATTTTTGAATATTTAGCAAGCGAACACCGATTCGACCCCGATCAGTGGCATTGGACTCGTATGGTCAGTATGAAGTCAACCAAGTTCGCCCCGGTCAAATTCCGTCACAAGTAGTAAACCCATGGCCAAATCAAGCATATTCATGCACCGAAAAGTGTCCATTCACAAATTATGACGCAACACCCCGACTTTGGCCTGACTCCCGATGCCTTAGATCCACTTTGACTTTGACCAGCTTAGGG
Organism: Platanthera zijinensis; assembly: GCA_039513925.1. NCBI lineage: Eukaryota > Viridiplantae > Streptophyta > Magnoliopsida > Asparagales > Orchidaceae > Platanthera > Platanthera zijinensis. Next base: position 14,281,649 of record CM077089.1, on the reverse strand, counting down.
GACCCACCCTAGGGTTGACTTTGGTCAAACCATCGTAAAAGTCCATTTTTTTGGATTTTTTTTAAAAAGGTGTGCACCCCCTCCTCATTAATTAATTAATTAGGGCCTTACCCCCTCACCCACTTTGGGCCCCTAACTAGCAAGCCCACTCTTGGAGGCAAGTGGAGGCCCACTAACTCAACCCCCACCCCTCCCTCTCTTCCCCCACTGTGAAAGTCCCTCTCCATGAGGGTAAATCTTTTTCCCCACATGGGTGAAATCCTTTGAGCCTCCAGCTGTCCTTGGACAGCTGGATAACTAGAGGGTGAGGATTAATCCATCCCTAAGGAGGGATTAATCCCACATTGGCTAAGGGGTGGAAAACCCCTCCCCTCCAACCAATATAAAGGCCCCCCCATTGCTATAACACAGCTCAGTCAGCATCTCCCCCACCCTTGCCCCTTCCCCCCCTCTACCGGAGCTCAGGTCGTCAGAAAGGGATCAACCCGAGCTCCACCACCCCGCCACCTTCATGGCCGACCAAGCCAACCCCTCCCAAGATCTTCCAGGCTAGATGGATACTCTTCCCCTCCCTCTTCCCTATTCCCCTATCGTGCTGCATGCACCTCCCGGCGGCAAGAGCGCCGCCTGCGCCACCTAAGCCAAGTTTCAGGCCGGGTGGTATCCATGAGCAAAGAATTGTTCCCCAGTGCCGGTGATGGCACTGGGAGAGTGTTAGGCCACCGGGAATGGAGATTCCCGACGGCAGAGGGCGGTGGTGCCCTCGGAAAATGGCGCTCCGGCGGCACCCGAAAACAGAGTGAATCTCTGTATTTCTCCTACGGCGGCGTCTGGCAGCACTAGGATACCGGGCCACCGCTGGAGAGGATCCCTGCCCCTGACACGTCGGTTGGGGATGGTTGCGTAACCAGGATGAGTACCGGAGAGGCAAGGTGGCGCGGTGGATCTGGGAGCAGAGCCCTGCCACCTTGATCTCGAGATCATAATTTCAAGCGGTTGCTTCTACATCATGTAATCTGTGTAATTTCAAGCGGTTTCTTATAGTGCTCTTGGATGAAGCAAGATTTGAGCTTTGAGTGTCTTTGACTTCTCCGTGTGTTGCCTCATCAATGGTTGAGATTTCAACTTCCCTTTCATGTGATGTGATTACCATGTCCTTCTTCAAGATCAAGTCTCTATTTGTATCTTCACTTGGATCCATGTGAAATTGCTCGGACTCGTCATATGCAGAAAGGGAACTATAAGTTAACTCAAGAAAATTCCATATATCATATGCAGTGGGAAGCATATAGATTAGTTTGAAAATATCTTGTCCAAGCCCGCAAAATAGACTATTTACAGCTTTAGCATTTAAATAACATCCGTTCTTATTTAAGTCATTTGGGGGCTTGATACATGTCATGTTCCAAACTTCTATATCTAATTATATAAGGAATTTTCTCATTAGTGCTTTCCATTTGTTATAGTTCGATCCTATAAAAAGAGGTGGTGCTAACGAATTTTCAGTGTACAATTTTTCATCATCCACACAGGTCGATTCAAGATCGGGGTTGGCCATTATTCCCAATGGTGAAACTATTTTTTGAATAACCTCGCTCTCATACCACTTGTTGGATCTAGTGGCCGACCTTAGAGGGGGGGGGTGAATAAGGTTTTACGAGTTAATTTCAGATCGGGGTTGGCCATTATTTAAGATCTGTGGCCGATTCTTAAGATCTTCATTCGCTAGCAATCGGTCGGCCCTTCGTATTCGATGTAGATCTTGGATCGCAGGAGTTCTTCGTTCACAAACGGAGGGGAGACGACTTTCTTCTTCTGTGACGGAGACTTTTGGAACGGAGTACAAGAAGGCGGCCGAACCCTAGAATTCACGAACTCTCGTCGCTCTTCAGTCCTTCAGACATAGGCACAGAAACCAAGGTGGCCTTTATATGTCTTCATGAAAATAGGCTACCGCCGGTAGTAAGACTAGCGCCCACCGGTAGGTTCGCGCGCTTGTTGTGCCAGCTGTCATCCAAATCATGAATAATATTCAAAATTAATATTTGTTGTTTTATCGTTGCTAGTGTCGCGCGGTAACTGTTATTGCATGGAGGTAAGTCGAGAAAATCCTGCTCAATGTTCGTCGAGAGATATTCGTCGAGCGATATTCATCGAACGGCTAGCGCGGTGCAGTAACTGCTATCGCCTAGCGGTAAGTCGTTTCTCGAGAAGTCAAGTTTAACATTCGTCGAGTGATATTCGTCGAGTAGCTAGTGTGGCGCGGTAACCGCTATTGCCTGGCGGTATCCTCCACTCAACGTCATTTTCTCGACACACTCAACATTTTTCTTCTCAACGCTCTCAACGCAACGTTAAGTGAGCTAGCGCAGAGCGGTAGGAATTAGTGCAGAGCTGTAGTTTTCTCGAGAGCCAGATCAAATTAATTCCTTGCGTTAGCGCGTGTGGTAGGACTAGCACGGAGCAGTAGTTTTCCCGAGAGCAAGATCAAATTAATTCCTTGCGTTAGCGCGTGCAGTAGGACTAGCGCGGAGCGGTAGTTTTCCCGAGAGCTTTGTCAAATTAATTCACGGCTACCGCATGACGGTAACTTATACCGCTCGACGTTAGTGCCTATAGGAATCTTCTTCTTCTTTGCTTGCACTTGTCAACCTGCACACTCTATCAACACAAGACATGATAAAATACAGCCTGGGAGTTGATATTCTCAAATACAGGGCATGTGAACCATCAGCTCCAACAAAAAACGACTGGGAGAGTATAGTGGCGGATTCTCAAATACAGGGCATTTGAAAAGTTCAAGTGACGACTAGCCACCTACCAGTGAGGATTGGGACTTTTGATCAGATTTTCTAAATGGTTGCTGAAATGGAGCTATCGCCTGGCGACAGAGGGCTACCGCCTGGCGACAGGGAGTTATCATCTGGAGACAGTGAGTTATCGCTTGGAAATAAAGAAATTTTATATTTTCTTTTTGCATTATATCTTTCTGGATTAGTATTGCAATAAAGACATTTTATTGCATCTATTTCAATGATTTTCTGTATAGTTAAGTAAATGCTGAGCTTGATTTTCATGAGTAGTATTTTTGATTAATTTGGTTGTTTGAATTTTGTTAAGTTTTTTATAATATTCATAAATTTTCTGCTTAAATGATCCAGATTTTTAATTTGAAATATCTAAGAAACCTAACTCTAGTCTTAATATAGAAAATCGTGAATCAGGAAGAGGTTTGGTGAAAATATCGGCAATTTGTGATTCAATTCTTATAAAGTTGATTGTAATGTTGTCCTTTTTAATTTGGTCTCTAATAAAATGATGATGAATGTCTATATATTTATACCATGAATGATGCACTAGATTATAAGTAAGATCAATTGCACTTTTTTTATCGCACCTTAAATTTATTGTTTGTTATTGTATTCCAAAATCTTCTAAAGTTTGTTTCATCAATAAAGCTTGTGCATAATAACTATCTAGTGCAATATATTCAGCCTCAGTGGTGGAGAGAGCAACACAATTCTATTTCCTACTAGACCATGAAATGAGTAAAGGACCTAAAAAGTGACAAGTGTCACTTATGATTTTACGATCTAACGAACAACCAACATAATCTGAATTGGAATAATTATCTAAAATAAAATCATCATTATGAGGATACCACAGTGCTAGTTTAGAAGTACCAATAAGATATCTAAAGATTTATTTAATCGCTTTTAATTGTGATTCTTTAGGATTAGCCAGAAATCTAGCACACAAGAAAACTGCAAACATAATATCAGGTCTAGATGTGATTAAATGTAATATATAGCCTACCATCCCTCTATATAAAGTTTGATCAATTTATATTCTATTTTCATCTTCTCATAACTTCAATGAAACACTCATAGAATTACTTGCTTGCTTAAGATTTTTAAATCCAAATCTTTTAAGAACATCATGAATATATTTAGATTAACAAATAAAAATACCATTATGTTTTTGAGTAATTTGAAAACCTATAAAATATATAAGATCTCCTACCATGCTCATTTCAAATTCATTTTTCATAATCATTACATAACTCTTCATTAGTGGCTCCAAAAATAATATCATCAACATAAATTTGTAAAACTATTAATTCATTTTTATTTTATTAATGAAGAGTGTAGAATCAGCACTACCTATTTTATAATCAATTTTCAACAAATACAAAGTTAATTTATCATACCATCCACGAGACGCTTGTTTCAAACTATAAAGCGCTTTTTCTAATTTGTAAATATGATTAGGAAATTTGTCATTCACAAAACTAGGGGGTTGTTCTACATAAAATTCTTTCTTAATATACCCGCACAAAAATGCAGTTTTCACATCCATTTGAAATAATTTAAATCTCTTGAAACTAATAAATACAAGGAAAATCCTAACTACTTCAAGACGTGCTATGGGTGCAATAATTTCATCAAAATCTACTCCTTCAATTTGAGCATAACTTTTTGCTACAAGTCTAGCTTTGTTTCTAGTGATCCTATACTCACTATCTAATTTATTTTTAAATATCCACATAACTCCTAAAATAGGCTGATCATAAGGTCTCTCTACAAAATTCCAAACCTTATTAAATTCAAATTGATTAAGTTCATCGACCATAGATAAAAACCAAGATTCATCATTTAGAGCGGTTTAAATATATTTTGGTTCTATATTAGAAGTAAAAGAAAGGTTTAAAAATAAATCATGAAAAGAAGAACGAGTACTTACCCATATTGATGGTTCTCTACTGACCAAATCTTGTGGATGATCTTCTGAAAATCTTAGTACACTTGGAGGCACATATTCTTCCATTTCTTCTTCTTCTTCTTCTTCTCTTTCTTCTTTATCTTCTTCTTGATCTCCAAGTATTTCATCATCCTCCAATTTCAGTGGTGGAAGGGGTTCTTAATCATTACCTGTAGGATTAGTTTCTACATAAGAAACAAGCTCATCAAATTTAACATGAATTGATTCTTTAACTATTTTTGTCATCTTATTATAGACTCTATAAGATTAACTAGTTGAAGAATAACCAATAAATATACCTTCATCACATTTTTCATCAAATTTTTCTAATGTGTCTTTAGTGTTCAAAATTAAACGTTAGCAACCAAAAACTTTAAAATAAGATACATTCGATTTTTTTTGAAAATATAGTTCATAAGATGTTAATTTCAAAAATTGTCGAAGCATAACATGATTAATAACATAACATGCAGTATTTATAGCTTCATCCCAAAATAATCTAGGTAATTTATATTCAGATAATATAGTGCGAGCTAGTTCTTAAAGAGTCCTATTTTTCCTTTCTACCTCACCATTTTTTTGCGATGTGCGAGGAACGGAAAATTCATGCTTAATTCCTAACTCATTACAAAAAGAAACAAACCTATCATTATCAAATTGACCTCCATTATCCGAACAAATGCATTTTATTTTTAAGTCAAGCTCATTTTAAATATGTATACATAATTTAGTAAATTCTAAGAATGCATTGGATTTTGAAGTTAAGAAAATAGTCCAAAAAAAACGTGAAAAATCTTCAATCAAAACAAAAGTGTATTTTCTACCTCCTAGACTGTGTAGTAATCAGAACAAAAAAAATCCATGCGAATTAATTGTAAAGGTCTAGAAGTAGAAATACCATTTTTGTTAATTTATCTTTTGACAATTTTAAAATTAATTTAAAATAGGTAATCCTTTAATTAATTTAAAATAGATAATCCTTTAAAATCCATGGCGAACATAAAGAAGATAAATTTCCACTTAAGATAGGTAATCCTTTAATTAATTTATCTTTTGATAATTTTAAAATTAACTTGGCACTAGAATGACAAAGTCACATATGCCACAAATTAAATTCCTCATTTTTAGACATAAAACATCTTAAAGGCGAATGTAAAAGATCATGAAATTTTATGATATAAACATTTTGAGATCTTGTTGCAGTAAGAACAACATCATTTGTTTTAGAATCAAAAATTTTGCAAAGGTTTGTTGAAGAGTCAAATAGAACATTTAGACAAATATCACATAACTGACTTATAGAAATTAAATTGTGTTTTAAACCTTTCACATAAAAAACATTTGATATAGTAAAAAATCGTGACCAACTACTCCAATGCCTATGATCCTTCCTTTACCGTTGTCGCTAAAATTCACTACTCCTCCTTTCTTCATTTCTAGGCTAAGAAACTTTGACTTATTTCCAGTTATGTACTTTGAACATCCTGATTCCAAGTACCACACGCCTTCCTTGTCCTTAGCCAATCAACAGACCTAGAAATAAGATGAGAGTAAAGATCTAGTTACCCAAGTAGTTCCTCCCATAAAATAGATGGAAGCCTAAGGTACTAAGATTTATTTAACAAAACTATGGCCTTTCTTACCACAAGTGTTAGTGGTGTGACCAAACCTATTACATTTTGTACACTCGATAAAAGAGGATGAAGCATTTTTCAAAATGTTATGAGAATTCTTGTTGGAAGTAGTGGTGATAGAAGATTTAGTATTTTTATTTGAAAAATTCGAAGTTTTAAAATTTTTGCTATTGCCGGCAATAGTGGATATCGTCGGGCGATAGCTTCTAGAAGTGTATCTGAGCCCATATTTCACAAATCCATAACATTGATTTGCCAAAATCATATCCAGTAATTTTCGGCCCACTCCAAACTTTTTTTTAGCCATTTCTAAATCACGAACCTGGAATTTCAAGGCGGTGTTTTCAGTGAGTAACATAACACACCGATTTGAAAAAGCCTTCTTACTACCTTCTACTTGGGATTGAGAAAATTTTAGAGATATTTCTAAGTCCTTTTTTTCTTTTGTAAGAGAATCAATGTTAGATTGAGACTTAGAAAGAGCCTTCTATAATTCTATTATCCTTGCCAAAGAGTGACCTCCCTCTTGACAAGTAACATTCTCCTTCCCATGTACTTTTAATTTAGTAGTTAGTTTTTTTTTCTTTTAGCAATATTTTGTTTTCAGATTTAAGTACATCAATATCTTTTAAACTTTTATCAAAATATTTGCAAGTGTTCAAAAATTCAGAATATAGCTAATTATAAGTTGGAGGAGTTACCTCAATGTCGCTTTGGACACTGCATTCGTCATCAGATGGTGAGATGCACTTTACCATCATACATAGGTTGGCCTCCTCGTCAGCTTCTTGACTTGATCCACTCGACTCCTCAGATCTGAAGTCATCCTAAGTTTCTACCTTAAGAACTTTTTATTGTCCTTCTTCTTGTGCCTCTTTTCTTCCAGCTCTTTCAGATATTTTGGGCACTTTATCAAGATATGTCCGACTTTTCTATGATGATAACATTCAGGTGGTGGACGCTCTTCATCATCCTCTATATCAACTTTTCCTTTTTCTTTCTTGAATCAAGATTCCTTCTTATTTAAAAAACTTTTTGAATGAATTTCTTCTTTCAGGGTTCCTCATAAATCTCTTAAATTTCTTAAAAAGCAAACTCTCCTCATCTTCTTTATCATTCTCATCAGTTTCACTTTCCACTTCCTTCTTGGATTTCAATGCCAATACTTTCTTCCTTGGCCCCAAATTATATTCTTGTTGTTGAATCCTTAACTCCACCTCATTAGTTTTTTGATTCTCGATGAGATTCTCAATTTTCAGAGTCTTTAGATCGTGTGACTACGAGATGACAGTCACTTTCGGATTGAATTTTGGGGGAAGTGATCTGAGAATCTTCCTTACTAAATCACCATTTGAGAAGTTCTTTCCAAGAACCTTAGAGTCATTCATAATTTTACTGAATCTTGTGTACATGGAATCTATATCTTCATCAACTTCCATCTTAAACTTTTCAAATTCTGATTCTAACTGGAATAACTTAGAGTCTTTCACCTGCGACGTACCTTCATGAGTAACTTCAAGTAAATTCCAAATATCAAACGCAGTTTCACATGCACACACTCGATTAAACTCGGTTTTATTTAATACACAGAATAAAACATTCATTGTCTTAGCATTATTTTTACATCTCAGTTTATCAGTATCATCCCATTTGTCCTTAGGTTCTTCCATAGTGACACTTCTAATTACTGTTGTAGGTGGAGTGTAGCATTGTTGTACCATGCCCCATACTTCAATATCTAAAGCAATTAAAAAACATCGCATTCGAGTTTTCCAATAGTTATAATCCGTGTCAGTGAATAAGGGAGGTATACTAATCACTTGCCCCTCAAAAAAACATGATCGTTATGCGTCATTACTCCCGGTGGTGAAACCGATTTGGAGTAACCTTCCTCTGATATCAAGTGTTGGATCTTGAGGCAGCCTTAGAGGGGGGGGGGTGAATAAGGGCAAATAAACTTTTTCTAAAGGTAAAACTTTGGTAAAATAATTGAGAATGTTAACATGAAATTTTTCACAAACAAAAAAATATTCCAAATACTCGGAAATTTAATGAAAATGAAATGACAATTTTATTTCATAAATGATGAAAAAACATAAACAAAGATTTCAATAGAGTTTGAAATCGAGGCTACAAATAAAAAAAATTTCTTTTGAGTTTTCACCGGTTTTTCTCCTAAGGACCGGTAGGCTAAAGCCTATCTCTCCCTAGATACAACTATTATCCCCTAGATCTCTCCACAACCTAGTCGCTGCACACAAGGCGGTGATTTCTGATGACGCATATTTTGACTAAAATATGTTCATCATTATTATTATATTTATATTATAAATTATATGTATTTACTCTTAATTTTAATATAATTATCTAATTATTAATATATCATAATTATTTATACTAATATCGTTTTATTTTGTTTTGTGACAGGCTTGGGGGGAATTCGGCACGATTCGACGTAAAACGCCCGCTGTCAATTTTTGTACGAGAAATATTTCTCATGCAAATAAGTTTTGCATGCATGTTGCTTTCCCACCACCTTTTTCTCTCTCCTCCCCATACATGAATTATCCTTTCTTATTATTATCATTACATGAACTATATATATGCATGGTAATTGATTTTTCATGCATGACCATTTATAACTATCAATATATGTAGCCTCCTTTCCCATGCAAGCCTCTTTACAAAATTATTTCATGTAGCATCTTCTTATTTTATTTTTATATAATCCTCTCCCATAAATACATCATGTCATGTTGCCACTCATTTTAATTTTTTTATCTTCATTTACATGTGGCCGGCCACCCCTTTCTCTCCCCCTCATTTATTCTCTATTTTTAGCATGACAACTATTATTAGCATTATCAATTTAATTAAAACCGGCCAAACCTTTCAATTCAATTAAAACCGGCCATTCATTTTCTCCACCACTATTAATAGTAAACCCCAATTCATATGGCCGGCCAAACTTTCAATTTAATTAAAACCCACCATTCATAACCGGCCACTTATAACTCCCTTAATCAAAACCGCCCACCATAAGTTCCTCCTTCATTTCTTAATTAATCACATTAACTCCAATCAATTAAAACCCCATACTCATTAATTCATCACCATTTCATGTGGCCGGCCCTCCTCTTTGCATGATTATTTTCTTTTATTTTATTTCTATTTTTTTTATCACATTAAATCTACTCATTCCATGCATTCACCTTTTCACATCCCTCCACCTCTTCATTTCCCCACATTTATTCTCACCAATTAAACCATATGTCCTTTCATTTTCTTTATCTAGATCCTTCCATAGTTGCTATAAAAGGAGCATGAGGCCAAGGCTTTGGAGGGAGGAGGAAAAAAAGTTAGAGTTGGAGAAGAGAGCAAGTTCAAGAGAGAGAGAGAGTTCTACCTTGTATGAGAGTTTCTTTTATGATATTTTTTATGCTTTAATTTTCATTGTGTTGTGTACTTTTATTATTTCCCTTCTAATGAAAATGCAAACTTTTTATTTCATTGTTGTTATTTTCTTTATTATGAGTAGCTAAATCCTTTCTTAGTACTTGATTGGTTAGTATTGGGATGAAGATTTAATTATAATCTTTCGTCTTTATTTTTTGAATTTCTCATTGCGATTTATTTCCGATTAAAATTTGGCAGCGGGTTTATATTGCTAGTATATAAAATTTCGCTATCAGATTGGCAGTCTAGTTAGCCGAGAGGCTCGTGAATGTCATGGATCGCTCGGAAATAAAGAGATTTTGATATTCTTGTTTGAGAATTGAGATTATCAAATCTTTTGGATTTGGGATTTATCGTTCATGCAATTTTAAATTACTTTCAAATTTTAAGAGATTATGTTTGAAATGTTTTTAAAATTAGGCAGTAGTTGTCTCTAGCGAGTTGCTATTGTATTTTTCAATCCCCCAATCGAAACGGATTCTCAAGAATTAGAACGCATCTTTTATAATCGGATTCCCAAGAACGCCCAATCAAGTGCTAAGGCTTTTAAATCGTGAATTTTCTCGTTAGTCAACTTTCTTCGTTTTTACAAAAACCAAAACCAATTTTCGGTCGATAAGTTAATAGTCCCACCTTGTGAGTAGAAGTACTCAAAAGACCCAGGAAATACGACACTTGATCATACTACAAGCGATAGGTGCACTTGCCTACTGCAACAATCAGATTTTAAGCATCAAGTTTTTGGCGCCGTTGCCGGGGACGTGATTTTTGATATTTTGAAAGCAAGGTTCTATTACTCTTATCATTTTCTTTTTTTTTTCTCATAAAAATTTTGATGTTTAAATTTTTATAATTAAAACTTCTAGCGAAAGGGCCGTGTTGGATTTTCATCCCACAAGACCGCCTAGTACCTCGAGAGCCCCTCACCGGGTATTCCTTGGGAAGTCCTAGAATTTTTATTTATAAATTTTTAATTTTAAAATTTTATGTGTGGTGTATGACCCGAGGGAACCCGTCACCTCTTTTTGATTTGGATCCGGAAATCGAGCGAACCCTTCGGCACCGCTTACGATTTCGAGTTCCGAATTTTCAAGATACGGAATCCTTAGGGGACACCCCTAATCCTTCATTAATTCTCTCTCCGTCACCATCTTCTTCTTCTCCTTCTTCATTTAGTTCTTCTTCCCATTCTCCTAGATCCTTTTCTTCTTCTTTTTCTTCCAATATGGGTGAGCCAAATGCGGCCGAACAACGGACTATGTCTTATTATGCCCGTCCAAACTTGGACGAGGCTCAATCTAGTATTGTTCGCCCCGCTATTGCCCCCAATAATTTTGAATTGAAGCCAAGCATCATCCAAATGGTACAACAATATGTACAATTTGATGGGCTTCAAGATGAAGATCCAAACGCGCATATTTCTAATTTCTTAGAAATATGCGATACTTTTAAAATTAATGGTGTATCCGATGATGCCATCCGGCTACGGTTATTTCCATTTACATTGCGCACTAAAGCCAAGCAATGGTTGAATTCTCTACCAAGAGGATCAATCACAACATGGGCTCAAATGACGGAAAGATTTCTTACGAAATACTTTCCGCCGGCTAAAACGGCTAAATTGCGCAATGATATTACGTATTTCTCCCAACTTGATTCGGAAACGTTATATGATACTTGGGAGCGTTTCAAGGAATTGCTTCGTCGATGTCCTCATCATGCAATTCCGGATTGGTTACAAATCCAAACCTTCTATAACGGCCTAAATTCTCAAACTAGGCAACATATTGATGCCGCTGCCGGTGGAACGCTTAATAACAAAACACCGGCGGCCGCCCAAGAGCTTATAGAAGGTATGGCTTTGAATACCTATCAATGGAGTACACCTCGGTCTAAACCACCTAAACCGGCCGGGATGTATGAAATTGATACGGTCTCCAATCTATCTCTCCAGGTTGAGATGCTAAACAAAAGATTAGAAGAGATATCTGCTTCCTCTTCTACGCCTACCTGGGATCGTACTTCTTCCCCCTCTCCCACTACGTTGGCCGAGCATGTGGATTATATGGGAAATCCGAATCGGCCACCCTTTAATCCGAGTAATACTAATTATGGTGATACCTATCACCCGGGTTATAGAAACCACCCCAATTTCTCTTGGAGCAATCTGGGGAATGCTATGCGTCCCCCAAACGCAAATCCACCCGGATTTCCTCCACCGCAAGCTCCAAAACCTCCTTTGGAGGAAGTTTTCACCAAATATACGGCAACTAATGATGCAAATATCCGGAATCTCACCGGATCCATCCGTAATTTGGAAAACCAAATTGGGCAAATTGCAAAAATGCTCTCCGATCGCCAACAAGGAGCGTTACCAGGCAATACGGAGGCCAACCCAAAGGAGCAAGCGAAGGCCATCACACTTCGGAGCGGTAAAGAGGTAACCACTCATGAAAAGCCGGTTGAGAAGGAGGTACCCATTTCTTCTTCCCCTCCTCCTACTCCTCAAGTTTCAAATTCTAATTCTAATAAAATTAAGGAATATCAACCGCCTCTTCCGTATCCGTCAAAATTAGCTAAAGAACAACTAGATGCGCATTACGACAAATTTTTATCTATGTTTAAACAAATTCATATCAATTTACCTTTATATGAAGCGATAGCTAATATGCCGAGGTATGCGAAATATTTGAAAGATCTTTTAACTAACAAAAAGAAATTAGAAAGTCTGTCTCATGTTACTTTAAATGTCGAGTGCTCCGCGGTTTTAACAAATAATTTACCTAAAAAAATAAATGATCCAGGTAGCTTTTCTATTCCATGCGTTTTTGGTGATTTATTTGTGAAACGTGCGTTGGCTGATTTAGGAGCGAGCATCAACTTGATGCCTTTTTCTCTTTTTAAGAAGCTAGGATTAGGCACTCTAAGCCCGACTAGGATTAGTATTCAACTTGCGGATAGGTCCATAAAGTATCCGTTAGGAATAGTTGAGGACGTGCTCGTAAAGGTTGATAAGTTTATCTTTCCAGTAGACTTTGTCATTTTGGATATCAAAGAGGACGTCGAGGTTCCCTTAATCCTTGGCCGCCCTTTTCTTGCCACCTCTCGTGCGGTAATTGATGTAAGCAACGGAAAACTTTTTCTACGAGTAGGTGATGACGAAGTTTCATTTTCCATCACCCCTTCTATGAAAAATACTTCATCCAATGACGACTCTTGTTTTTTCTTAGACGTTTCTCAAGAAGAGCCAAATTTTCCTTTTGAAAATTTTTCTAAAAAAAGTTTTTCTTCTTTTTCGGAACTCCCGCATAATTTTCCACCTAATACAATTATGGCCATCAACAATATTTCTGAAAGTGAGCCAAAATCCAAATCTTTTGAAGAAATTATTTTGGAAAAAGATAAAATTTTAAAATCTTCTTACGAGGAGCCACCCACTTTGGAGCTTAAGCAATTACCCGATCATCTCAAATATATATTTTTGGAAAATAATTCTAATTTACCGGTTATAGTCTCAGCCTTTTTAACGGAATCTGAAAATGAAAAATTATTAATCGTATTACAAAAGCACCGTCGGGCTATAGCTTGGCAAATTTCAGATATAAAAGGCATAAGCCCATCTTTTTGTACACATAAAATACTTTTAGAAGATAACTCCCGCAATGTCGTTCAACCTCAACGCCGATTAAACCCAAATATGAAAGACGTAGTAAAAAGCGAGGTTATTAAATTATTAGATGCGGGGATTATCTATCCAATTTCGGATAGCAAATGGGTGAGCCCGGTTCAAGTAGTTCCTAAGAAAGGGGGTATAACCGTAGTAAAAAATGAAAAAAATGATTTAATTCCAACACGAACAGTAACCGGATGGCGGATGTGCATAGATTATCGCAAATTAAACGATATCACTCGCAAAGATCACTTCCCATTACCGTTTATCGATCAAATATTAGAGCGCTTATCCGGTCATAGATTCTATTGTTTTCTTGATGGTCTCTCGGGATATTTCCAAATTCCCATAGCACCCGAGGACCAAGAGAAAACAACGTTTACTTGTCCCTTTGGCACCTTCGCCTATCGAAGAATGCCATTTGGTTTATGTAATGCGCCGGCTACATTTCAAAGATGTATGTTGGCTATTTTTGATAAGTACGTAGAAGATATTATGGAAGTATTCATGGACGACTTTTCGGTTTTTGGAGATTCTTTTGATTTATGTTTGAAAAATTTAGAAAAAGTTTTAAAAAGATGTGAAGAAACAAATCTTGTTTTAAATTGGGAAAAGTGTCATTTCATGGTGCGTGAAGGTTTAGTTTTAGGTCATAAGATTTCTTATAAAGGTATCGAGGTAGATAGAGCAAAAATAGAAGTAATCGAACAACTTCCTCCGCCGACTAACGTAAAAGCTATTAGAAGTTTCTTAGGACATGCTGGTTTTTATCGGCGCTTTATAAAAGATTTTTCAAAGATCACTAAACCTCTCACTCGTCTCCTTGAAAAAGATACACCATTTTTATTTGACGACGCTTGTCTAAACGCTTTTAACTTAATTAAGGAAAAACTTATTAATGCGCCGATCATGATTGCTCCGGTTTGGAATCTTCCATTTGAGATTATGTGTGATGCGAGTAGTTTTGCCGTTGGTGCAGTTTTAGGCCAACGTATTTCTAAAAACTTTCATCCAATCTATTACGCAAGTAAGACACTCACTTCGGCACAAGAAAATTACACCACAACGGAAAAAGAGCTTTTAGCCGTTATTTTTGCGTTTGATAAGTTTCGTCCTTATATCACCCTCTCGAAAGTTATTGTTTTTACCGATCATTCGGCTCTTAAATATTTACTCTCTAAACCGGATGCCAAGCCGCGCTTAATTCGTTGGATTCTACTACTTCAAGAGTTCGACTTGGAAATCCGGGATAAGAAAGGAGCCGAAAATCTTGCGGCCGATCATTTATCTCGTTTAGAAAATCCATTTATTGAAGAATTAAATGAAAAATCTTTTAACGACTCTTTTCCGGATGAAAAAATTCTAAAAATCAATTCTTCATCTTCTACGCCTTGGTTTGCCAATATTGCCAATTATTTAGTGGCACGCATCCTCCCAAAAGATTTTTCTTTTCAACAAAAGAAGAAATTCTTTTCTGATTTGAAAAATTACTTTTGGGAGGACCCATTTCTCTTTAGAGTATGTGCGGACCAAGTAGTACGAAGATGTGTTTCGTTTGAAGAAGGTCAAAATATTTTGAAACATGTACATGAAGGACCGACCGGTGGCCATTATCAAGCCAATCGGACCGCTCACAAAGTTCTTAGTGCAGGCTTTTATTGGCCTAGCCTTTTCAAAGATGCTCAATCTTTGGTGAGACTGTGCGATAGTTGCCAATGGACCGGAAATATTTCTAATAAAAATGAAATGACGCAAAACTATTTTCTTGAATGCGAAGTTTTTGATCTTTGGGGAATAGATTTTGTAGGCCCCCTTCCTTCAAGTTGCGGTAATAAATACATTCTCGTTGCGGTTGATTATGTTTCCCGATGGGTGGAAGCTCAAGCTCTTCCTACGAATGATTCTCGTGTTGTTATTTCTTTTCTTAAAAAATTATTTTCTCGATTTGGCACGCCGAGGGCGATCGTTAGTGATAGGGGTGCGCATTTTTGTAACGCCCAACTTTCAAAAATCTTATTAAAATATGGCGTTACGCATAAGCTTTCCACCGCCTACCACCCCCAAACTAACGGCCAAGTCGAAGTTGTTAACCGAGAAATCAAGCGTATATTGGAAAAAACCGTTTCTTCTTCAAAAAAAGATTGGTCTTTAAAACTCGACGACGCTCTTTGGTCTTATCGAACGGCTTACAAAACTGCCATCGGTTGTACTCCGTATCGATTAGTTTATGGAAAATCGTGTCACTTACCGGTAGAACTAGAACACCGTGCTTTTTGGGCCTTAAAATTTTTAAATATTGATTCTCACTCTGTCGTCGAACATCGCAAATTCCAACTAAACGAACTCGACGAGTGGCGCTCCAACGCTTATGAAAATAACAAAATTTATAAAGAGCGAACGAAGCACTTTCATGATAAAAATTTAAGGCACCCAAAAACATTTAAACCGGGCGACCGAGTCTTACTTTATAATTCTCGCTTACGCTTATTTCCTGGAAAATTGAAATCACGTTGGTCTGGCCCATTTATGGTGAAAGAAGTTTTTCCATATGGTACTGTGTTGCTTTCACACCCTGACAAGGGTGATTTTAAAGTTAATGGTCAGCGTCTTAAACTCTATTATTCTGGTGATGTTATTGCCGAGGACAATGAAGTTGTTTTTCTTCCAAACACTTAGTAATTTTTATTATTCTTTTTTTTCTTTTGTCTTTTTTTTTCTCCTTTTGCATTTTTTTTCTTTGTTCCGGCGGCTCCTCCGAATTGGTCACTTGATCGTCTGCTTCAACGTTGCTGATTTTTATGATGATTCAAGCCAAGTTTCAAGATGTTCTACAAAGCAAGCATGAGGAAGCAGAATCAACCTTCAGACTCGCCAATTCAGGGAAGTGCCTGTTTTATTTTCAATTTCTTTTATTTCTTCTTTTTAACATCGAGGACGATGTTTTCCCCAAGTCCGGTGGGATTGAGTTAGTTTGAATTTTGTTTTGTTATTATTAGAAAATTTCAAAAAGAAAATCATATCAAATTTAGGTAAAAAAAATTTCAAAAAAAAAGAAAAGTTTTATGTTCTTTCATTATCTCAAGTATATATAAAAATACAAAAAAAAATAGAAAAACAAAAAATCCAAAAAAATTTAGAAAATTGAAATCTAATTTCTTGGAGAGGGCGATTTGGGCTTTCATCCTATCTCATCCCCTAGTACCTTGCGAACCCTTCACCGGGTAGTCCTTGGGAAGTCCGAAAAAAAAAAATTTATTTAAGCTTATGTTTATGTTATTATGTTATAAAAAAAAACACAAAAAAAAAGATAATCTTTTAACAAACAAAAATTAGGAAACTTAAAATTTGAAAACCATCAAAAATTATTTTCTATCATTATTTTAGTATGTTTCTTTGAGTGTTGTGTAGGCTCATGTAGTATTCTTAATCATTGGTAGTATGTTAGGATAGAGTCTAGTTTAACTATATTACTCTTGCATATCTTAATTTTGTCATTTTCTCTTTCATAAAATTTGGCATCAGTTTTATTTTAATGGAATAATGATGTTGTAGTTATCTCTTCTATTCTAAGTGTAATAGCGTGCTTATTTTGTTAGACGATATTATTAGACACTCACTCGCAAGGTAGTCTTTCTTGGTGGCTAGAACTTGCCTCAAGCGACTCTCGAAACATTTGCATAAGTTTGTCATGATCTTTTAGAAGTGATTTAGGCCTCCTTTTGGATCGTTTGTGCCTTTTTGCCCACCATAAAAATTCACTTTGTTAAACCATTTTGGGCCTTTCCTAATTTTCCTTGTTAGCTCCACCTTTCATTTTCACCAAAGCCAAAAAATCTATCCCATGATCACACTAAATATTTGAGTTTTATTAAAATGTTGGGATGTGGTTTTTATTGTGAAAAAATAGGGGAATTTTCACATTTATATTTGGAGCTGTGTTGTATTAAAAATAAAGTATAAATGAAAAAAATATTAAAAAAAATCAAGTGAAAAAGAATTTCATTGGCCAATTTTGAAAGAAAAATATTCATGGCCTTATGTTTCAAAAAAAAGGAGAGTTTGTTGTAAAATTTTCTTTTTGATTGAGGGTTTTATTTTAAAATTTTATAAAACTCTCACCTTGGTTTAGTGTGATCTTTAGCCTTCGTGTTTATCTTTTGATTTCCAAATCCTTATCATTTACCTAAGCCAAACTTTATTCCTTATGAAAGCCCTTTTGATCTTTAAGTCATTACCTTGTGTAGTGGAGAGAGTGTGACCGGGCAAGCCTATGGTCACCATCATTGATGGATTTCTTTGGAGGTTATCTTGGAGTGTTTTGTAGAATAATCGAAGTCTAGCAACATGTTGTTTGTTCAATGCACTTATTTTGGTTGAATCGCTACCTTTGTTATGTTTGTTAGGTAACATGTTGATGCCTTATTTTTATGTTGGTAGAAAATTTACAATCTAAGTATATGCCATAGTAATATTTTTAATCTCTTCTTTATTCTCCTCTACATTGATTTCTATCGCCGCACTCATTGGTAGCATATTAATTTCGATAGTTTAATTTTTGTTTTGGTGTTCTTAAAAAAAAAAAAAAATTAATTTAACTTTTATTTTAAGTCTTGTTTTGCTTGAGGACAAGCAAAGGCTTAAGTCTGGTGGGATTTGATGACGCATATTTTGACTAAAATATGTTCATCATTATTATTATATTTATATTATAAATTATATGTATTTACTCTTAATTTTAATATAATTATCTAATTATTAATATATCATAATTATTTATACTAATATCGTTTTATTTTGTTTTGTGACAGGCTTGGGGGGAATTCGGCACGATTCGACGTAAAACGCCCGCTGTCAATTTTTGTACGAGAAATATTTCTCATGCAAATAAGTTTTGCATGCATGTTGCTTTCCCACCACCTTTTTCTCTCTCCTCCCCATACATGAATTATCCTTTCTTATTATTATCATTACATGAACTATATATATGCATGGTAATTGATTTTTCATGCATGACCATTTATAACTATCAATATATGTAGCCTCCTTTCCCATGCAAGCCTCTTTACAAAATTATTTCATGTAGCATCTTCTTATTTTATTTTTATATAATCCTCTCCCATAAATACATCATGTCATGTTGCCACTCATTTTAATTTTTTTATCTTCATTTACATGTGGCCGGCCACCCCTTTCTCTCCCCCTCATTTATTCTCTATTTTTAGCATGACAACTATTATTAGCATTATCAATTTAATTAAAACCGGCCAAACCTTTCAATTCAATTAAAACCGGCCATTCATTTTCTCCACCACTATTAATAGTAAACCCCAATTCATATGGCCGGCCAAACTTTCAATTTAATTAAAACCCACCATTCATAACCGGCCACTTATAACTCCCTTAATCAAAACCGCCCACCATAAGTTCCTCCTTCATTTCTTAATTAATCACATTAACTCCAATCAATTAAAACCCCATACTCATTAATTCATCACCATTTCATGTGGCCGGCCCTCCTCTTTGCATGATTATTTTCTTTTATTTTATTTCTATTTTTTTTATCACATTAAATCTACTCATTCCATGCATTCACCTTTTCACATCCCTCCACCTCTTCATTTCCCCACATTTATTCTCACCAATTAAACCATATGTCCTTTCATTTTCTTTATCTAGATCCTTCCATAGTTGCTATAAAAGGAGCATGAGGCCAAGGCTTTGGAGGGAGGAGGAAAAAAAGTTAGAGTTGGAGAAGAGAGCAAGTTCAAGAGAGAGAGAGAGTTCTACCTTGTATGAGAGTTTCTTTTATGATATTTTTTATGCTTTAATTTTCATTGTGTTGTGTACTTTTATTATTTCCCTTCTAATGAAAATGCAAACTTTTTATTTCATTGTTGTTATTTTCTTTATTATGAGTAGCTAAATCCTTTCTTAGTACTTGATTGGTTAGTATTGGGATGAAGATTTAATTATAATCTTTCGTCTTTATTTTTTGAATTTCTCATTGCGATTTATTTCCGATTAAAATTTGGCAGCGGGTTTATATTGCTAGTATATAAAATTTCGCTATCAGATTGGCAGTCTAGTTAGCCGAGAGGCTCGTGAATGTCATGGATCGCTCGGAAATAAAGAGATTTTGATATTCTTGTTTGAGAATTGAGATTATCAAATCTTTTGGATTTGAGATTTATCGTTCATGCAATTTTAAATTACTTTCAAATTTTAAGAGATTATGTTTGAAATGTTTTTAAAATTAGGCAGTAGTTGTCTCTAACGAGTTGCTATTGTATTTTTCAATCCCCCAATCGAAACGGATTCTCAAGAATTAGAACGCATCTTTTATAATCGGATTCCCAAGAACGCCCAATCAAGTGCTAAGGCTTTTAAATCGTGAATTTTCTCGTTAGTCAACTTTCTTCGTTTTTACAAAAACCAAAACCAATTTTCGCTCGATAAGTTAATAGTCCCACCTTGTGAGTAGAAGTACTCAAAAGACCCAGGAAATACGACACTTGATCATACTACAAGCGATAGGTGCACTTGCCTACTGCAACAATCAGATTTTAAGCATCAATTTCTCCCTAAGCCATACACGGACCTAGTCTCCACGCACAAGGCGGCAAGTTATCTACCAATTACACTGAATAAAGAAAAGTAACAAAGTAGAAATCTGAAAATGAAAACTCCCTCTAGTGTAGAGCACTTGAGGAAGACGATGAATCCTTGCAATTGTCGCCGGAGTTATAAAGCACTAACAGTCTCTTCTACGCTATTCATCTTAGTTGCACACTTAGGAGTTTTTATGGTTCTACGGAGTTATCAGGCTAGGAATTCTCAACACAAAGGCTCCTGGAGATGTGTGTCATGAAATGCACGAAAAGTAGCCCTTTTAAGCAATCTGCAATATCGCCCCGCGATAGCTAGATATCTCCTACACGATATCACCTCAGCCTTCCACGTAGCCCACTCTATTGTAACCATGCTAGAATGATGGTGTTCATGCTGGATCATGCGCTATCGCCAGCGGTATCTCCATCTTTACAAATTCTACAGCTCAATGTTAATCAAAAATTAGCAGAGTATTACCTGGAGATATTTGCACATCATAAACACACTATGATCAAATACATTTGAGATTTGTTATTTTGAAACCAAGGAATGCAAAACACATGCTCCAATAGGAGGTTGGCCGAACGGAGGGGCGGACTAGCGATGGTGAATGCCACGCTTGTTCAGAGGGACATGGCCGGTCTTCGAAGGAAGGTCGGACGATCGAGAGGAAGGGGAGGCTGCCCCAAAACCGGGGCAACAGACAGAGGACGAGCGGCCAAATGGGCGCCCGTCCTGGGCGGAAGGAAGTCTGCCCCATGTTAGGGGCGGCGGCCGGCAAAGGATTGGAGACCAATTTGCCGCCCGTCCAAGGATAAAAGAAGGCAACCACCCTTGCTTAGGGGCGACGGCCGGCACGGGACGACCGACCAAATTGGGTGAAAAGAAGGTCATCGCCCTTGTTAGGGGCGGCGACAAGCAAAGGTCGGGCGACCACATTGGCCGCCCATCCTGGGCATCAGAAAAGAGGAGGAGGGAGGCGGGAAGGCCGCCCTCCGCCCGTAACTGCCTCTCCTTACGCGTGGAATAAACCGCGCGCAGCCGCGCGTGGTTGAAACGCTAAAGGTGCGTGCGGTTGAAACCGCGCGCAGGCCGGAGCGGGCATGCGTGACATTGCAGGCGCGCGACGGTGCTCGCATGAGGCGGTTCTGAGTGCGTGAGGATTTACGTGAGTGCGACCGGTGGCTTGGACCGTGCCTATTGATTCCGCGGGTCGGTCAAACCCATTCAGGGGTGCCCCATCACTGGCATATAAGGTTTTGAGATATGTCAAATGAACAATTAGACAAGGCATCATGTTTCATGCAAATCAAAATCTTAAATTAAAAGCCTTTTGTGATGTCGATTGGGCAGCTTGCCCAATGATACGAAGGTCCACATCAGAATTTTGTGTTAATTTTGGAACGTCCTTAATCTCATGGAATACTTAAAAATAAAGTACTGTTTCAAAGTCACTGTGGAATATGAATATCGCATTATGGCCTCAGTTTGTTGTTAGCTCACATGGTTAACTAATATGTTGAAAGATTTTCAGATCATCGATTTGGTTCCTATTTCCCAGCATTACGACAATCAAGACGCATTGTATATAGGATCCAATCCAAGTTTCCATGAGAGGACAAAACAAAAAATTGGCTTATCATTTGGTTCGTGAAAAGTTACATGCTGATTTAATTGCACCAGGTTATATTCCTACCAAAAAGCAGCTCACAGATCTTTTTACAAAGGCAAGTAGGCGATCGCAGTTACAAACAATTTTTGCCAGGTTAAGAATTTGCAATTTATTAGAAACACCAACTTCAAGAGGGTGTTTGAATTATGTGATTGGTCTTATCCTTCCAGTTTGTTTCATTTTTTGTTAGTTTTATTGTGTCCTGACAGGTCCCATTTCTACAGCTCTAATGCTCTATATAAAAGAGAGTGTGGGCTTGATTGAATGTATGTTCTCATTTTCTCATTGTATGCCAAAATGCGCAATCAGAGTTATTTAATAAACAAAAGCTTTCTCTGCTTCTATTCTGAGTTTTCGGTTTGCTGTTATTGTTAACTGTTCTTGAGATATCAAACTCTTAATTTTTCTAAGCATGCAATTGTACAAAGTGTTGAGGTATATTTATATACGTGTGTATGAGCTCCTTAATTGGTTAGTTAGGGTTCGATAGGAATCCAAACCCGAGTCGGGGATTTAGGGTTTCACCTATAAATACCCTAGCTAGGGGCAATGAGGAGACCGTTCCAAACTTTACAGTCACGCGGATGCTTTGAGCACAACTCTAACATTCTCGAAGTTTTCCTCCGTCTGCCCTAACCCCCGCTCCCGTTCCCGTTACCTAGCCGCCTTCCCCGACTATTCCACTCGATCCCGTGGATAGTCAATCGATCGCTGATCCCGTGCGAAGGAAGATTGCCGCCACTGGTTCCCGGTCGCCGCTCCCGACTCCGAAGGAGGAGATGCCCGCCATATTCCATCGGGAATAGATCGGAGCCTCCCGCTGCTCACGAGGAAGTAGTGGCCCAAAGATCGATCGCGAAGGTTTTGTTTTTCCGCCTTTAATCGTCGATTGCAGAGAAGAAAATCCTGGTTCTTCATCTCCCTTTCCGCCCCGTGAGAAGTCGAGGGTTCCTGCAGGCTTTGTCCATTAACGGGAAACCTCAAAGGCTTTCTTTTTGCTGTCTGCCTATCGATTCAATCAGGCAAGCCTAGATATTCTCCACTTTCACTTGCTCCTAACTGCAGCCATATCCTGGGCTTCAAAGACATCAAGTTACCTGTAGGGTCTTGGTCTCAGTAATGGTAATCTATCTCTCAATTGCTGTTAGTTCTGGTTTACCTCTACAGTACATCTCAGCAGCGTTAGATTATAAGATCTGATTTTGCCCAAGGGCATATTGCTCACACCAAGGCACTCATTTATTCATTTCACCTGATCAAATTACAAGCGTTTTGATTATAAGATCTGATTTTGTTTGGAGGAGGATCTAAAGTGCTTGAATCTACCTGCGATTCTCATCTTCAAGACGAAGACAACCTCTGTCATCTTGGTTGTTTGAATCAAGATTATCGATAAAGGATCACTTATGGAACTTCAGAATTTTCAGTGATCTTCTCAGCTCTTCAGGGTTGCCTCTGTGTTTGTGTTTTTCAGTCGGAGCAGGAGCAAAACAATTTTGCTTGGATTGGATCCAAAGAACTCATCATCTCCGCGGCTCAGGTGATCTCTTTCTAGTATTTTTGTGCTTGTGACCTAGGTTGCTAGTATAATATTATCGTTTGGAAAGAGACACACAATGTCAAAGGCAATCAATCACTCTTCTCCTGTGCCGATGATCAAATTGGAGAAATTCTCCAATGCCGAGTTCAGTGCCTGGAAGCGCAACACTCAGTTCGGCATGAAGTACCTGAACATCTATTACACAGTGCAGACTGTTTTTGAAGACTTCAAAGGAAGCGAAGATGAAGATCAATGGGTCAATGACGAGGACTTCTGCAGAGACTACATCCTGAATTGCCTCTCCAACAGGCTTGCAGAGACGTTCGGCAAAATGCAAAGGGCCAAGGAGATCTGGGAAGCCTTAGAGGAGCAATTCAAGGAGGAGGAGAACATGTCCAAGATGCACCTGGTGGACAATTTTATGGCATTCACCTTCACTGAGGAAAGGGAAATCCTGCCACAGGTTGCATAGTTCGAAAATCTGGTGGACAAGCTCAACAGTGAGAATATCCCTCTGCTAGATGGATTTGTTGCAGGGGCAATTATTTTCAAATTGCCCTCGGCCTGGTATTCCTTTAAGACTGAGATGTACCGAAAAAAGTCACATGTGAGTCTTAAAGACCTCAAGCTCTTCATCTGCATTGAGGATGAGAACCGGACTAGGCATGCCATAGAGATGATCAGTAAGCAGTCCTCTACTGCTAACTTGATCACGCATCCTAAGCGAAAGCCTAAGTCTGGGAAGACTCGCCCACCGACCAGAGCACCCGCAGTTGCTGCCACCATCAAACAAATAAAGAAGAAATTCAAAGGCAAGTGCTACAACTGCAATAAGTTGGGTCACTGCGCTTCCGAGTGCCGTCAGCCCAAACGGGGCGACACCAGCACACCAAGGACTGGAAATCAAGCCAACATGGTTTATCAGACTGCGCTTACCGACTTTTTTTCCATGGTCGGTAATGGGACGGCCAGTTCAGAGTGGTGGCTCGACTCAGGTGCAACCTATCACGTCTGCAACAATCCAAAGCTTTTGGAGGATGCAAAAGAGGTGGAAGAGACTGTAACTATTGCGAATGGAGATGTAGCTGACGTGCTGAAGGTCGGCAACGCTACCCTAACTCTCTCCTCAGGTAAGACTCTAACTCTGAAAAATGTTAAATTTATACCGACATTAACTGCTAATTTAGTTTCGATTAGTCTGATGTGCGATGCGGGTATGTCTTTTAACATTAGTGGTGGTCGGGTAACCATAATGGTTCACTCACATTACTTTGGTTGCGCTTATGTCGTTAACGGGACGTATAGGCTAAGTCTAGCACATGAAGTAGTAAATCAGGTTAGCTCAAATCTAATAGATCCTAAGACTTTACATGCAAGACTAGGACACGTCAATTATAGAAAACTACTCCTGCTAGCTAGAACTCACAACATACCCCTCGACACAAAAACCAAATTTAAAAAATGTAAAATTTGTGCGCAAACTAAGATAACTAGAACACCTTTTAGTCAGGTTTCTAGGAGCACACAATTACTAGAGTTGATACACTCCAATATTTGTGACTACAAAAGTTTTGTCATACGTGGAGGTCGGAAGTATCTGATAACCTTTATCAATGACTACTCTAGATTCAGTCACATTTATCTTCTTAAAACCAAAGATGAAGCTTTTGAAAAATTTCGTATATTCAAAAATAGGGTTGAAAATCAACTTGACATGAAAATAAAAAGGCTAAGAAGTGATAGAGGAGGAGAATACGTCTCGGGGGAGTTCAGAGATTTCCTTGCCAGCAATGGCATAATCCCTGAAACCACCGCTCCTTATTCCCCACAATCCAACGACATCGCTGAAAGAAAAAATAGGACTTTAATAGAGATGTTGAATTTCATGTTGTTGACTGCCGGCATGCCTGCGGCCTATTGGGGTGAAGCCGTCCTCACGTCAAATCACATTCTTAATAAAGTTCTCCATGCAAAGTTGACTAAGACACCCTATGAGCTTTGGTTTAAGAGGCCTCCTAGATTTGACAATCTTAGGACCTGGTGCTGTATCGCTTATGTTAGGATACCAGACTCTAGAAGAGCTAAGATTGGACCTAGGACAAATACCTGCGTCTATATAGGATGTGCAGACGATAGTGCTGCAGACAGGTTTCTGGATCTCTCCACAAATACTGTAATAAAATCAAGAGACGCTCTC
Source organism: Platanthera zijinensis (assembly GCA_039513925.1). NCBI lineage: Eukaryota > Viridiplantae > Streptophyta > Magnoliopsida > Asparagales > Orchidaceae > Platanthera > Platanthera zijinensis. Next base: position 14,256,110 of record CM077089.1, on the reverse strand, counting down.
TTCTTTAAGGATAAGTTCCTTAAGGACAAGAACCTTACACGGCCAGGTCTGCTAGCCACTAGTATTGAGCCTTTAGCTGGGCCAGGACAACGTAACTCTGACACTGAGCCTATAGACACGAGTGGTTTAGATACCAGAAGGTTATCTAGTAGAGAGAAAATGCCTAAAAGCTTCGGTACAGACTTCGTGACTTACCAAGTTGAAGCTGATCCATCCACTTATAAGGAAGCGATGCGATCTAGAGACTCTCTATTATGGAAAGAAGCCATAGACGAAGAGATGAACTCTCTCATGAAGAACAACACATGGACTTTGTTCGATTTGCCCAAAGGGCTAAAACCATTGGTAATAAGTGGGTTCTGAGGAAGAAGCTAAATCCTGATGGGAGTATCGCAAAATACAAAGCACGTCTAGTTGCCAAAGGCTTCACTCAAGTGAGTGGTGCAGACTACTTTGATATATACTCACCTGTATGTCACTATGCGACAATTAGGATTCTTCTCGCACTAGCATCTATTGAACACTACGCTGTTCATCAGATGGATGTCAAGACTACATTTCTTAATAGAGATCTGACTGAGGAGATCTACATGCACCAACCTGAAGGGTTCATCATAGAAGGTCTAGAAACTAAGGTTTGTAAGTTGATTAAGTCACTATACGGATTGAAACAAGCACCAAAAATGTGGCATGAAAAATTTGACACCTGTGTAAAAGGCTTGGTTTTCAAATCCAGTCTATCAGATAAATGTCTGTACGTAAGAACAAGTGCAAATAAAGTAGCCATCATATGCTTGTACGTTGATGACATGCTAATTCTGGGAACTGATCAGTTTGAAGTGAAAGACGTGAAAGTTGGCTTGACGGCACAATTTAGCATGAAAGACCTAGGTGAGGTGAAAAACATCCTAGGAATGGAAGTGAACTTCACAAAAAAGGGTATTACCCTGAGTCAGAGTCACTACATTAGGAATCTACTGGAAAAGTGGGGCTACGATAAGAGCAAAAAGGCTGAGACTCCATACGATTATAACAGTAGACTGAAACCGAATGAAGGTTCAGCTATTAGATAGTTGGATTACTCCAAACTCATAGGAAGTCTCATGTACGCTACTACCTGCACTAGACCTGACATAGCCTTTACAGTCGGCATGTTGAGTAGAATCACCAGTAACCCTGGGAAGGACCACTGGGATGCCTTAGACAGGCTAATGTGATACTTAAAAGTATACTGAGAAGTATTCTTTATGTTACAGTGGGCATCCTCCAGTGCGTGAAGGGTATTCCGACGCATCTTGGTGCTCAGAAATAGCTGATTGTCGATCCACTAGTGGCTTTGTGTTCACACTAGGAGGAGCTGCAGTAGCTTGGAAGTCTAAGAGGCAAACGTGCATTGCACTGTCCTCTATGGAATCAGAACTCTATGCTCTCGCTTCAACTAGAGAAGAAGCAGAGTGGATAAGAGATCTGATATTGGACATTCCAATGACGAGTCTAAAAATGAACTTTATTTCGATTTATTGCGACAATCAAGCCACAAAGACCATTGCTACAAATACGTTGTTCAATGGAAAGCGAATGCAACTAAGGATTAAACAGGCCTAGTTGACCTATCTCACCAGTCAGGGGATAATCTCCCTATTGGATGTGAGATCAAAGGATAATGTAGCAGATGTCCTTACTAAGGGCTTATGTAAGGTTCTCACATCTAAAACATCGGGGGAGATGAGATTAACGTCCATTTAGGAGGATTTAATACCTAGCTTATGTTTTAAATCTAAGAACCGTTGTCTGCTTACATTCAAGCATCTACGTTGAGCACACTAAAGTGTTTCAGATGTTATCTGATGAAAGCTAAAGGTGAGATAGTTGCCAGTCATTCCAAACTTGATGACGTACGCAATTATTCTTTGCCAAAGGCCGAATTGGGTATCATTCCAAAAAGAAATACTGAGGTTGCTGATATGTGTCCTGATATTATGATTATTAGTTATATCATTCCAAACTTGATGATATAATAGTCACAGCTTGCTGTATCATTCCAAACTTGATGATATAGCACAATTGTGGAACGTTAATAATAATCTTAATAATCGAAGGAACATGGTTTGATTCTATGAAATCAATTAATCTAATTTTGTGTAAATTAGATAGAGATGCTGTTTTGAGATTCTTTACTCCCAGTTAGAGTATTAAGTTCACCCGCTGTTAGAACTAATCACTTTATTTCTGCAAATGTTTGAATTCATAGAGATTTGTCTCATGACATTCTTGTTGTAATTGTTTGCAGGCGATATGGAGATTGGAAGAGAGAGAGTTGATTTTGACCCAGATGATGATGATCTGCTGTTCGCCTAGATCAATTATCAGTTTGAGCTTTCCAATTTTCTTGCTTTAATTTTTGTTTGGAACATTTGGTTTGAGTTTAGTATTCTGTTATCTAAAACTCATATTTATAATTCTGGAAAACTCTTTTGTTTTGGTCATTATTAACTATTGAATAAGTAGCCCATTTTCTTTGCTAACACTTATATACAATATAAGAGGAGATTGTTGAGGTATATTTATATACGTATGTATGGGCTCCTTAACGGGTTAGTTAGGATTCGATAGGAATCCAAACCCGAGTCGGGGATTTAGGGTTTCACCTATAAATACCGTAGCTAGGGGCAACGAGGAGACCGTTCCAAACTTGATGGTCACACGGATGCTTCGAGCACAACTCTAACACAAATACCATCCCACTGATGCACGTATGCGTAGCATGTTCACATGCATCAATAATGTCAAGAGAAAAACAGAAGAATAGATAGTAATTGTGGCGGAAAAAATGATGAAATTCTAGAGAAAAAAATATGGCGTGGAAAATTTTAAAAAAGTAAAATAAAAAATAATGCTGAATAATGTAATCATAGAACAAGTCTTAATTTGTCATATATGTAGTATTGTAGTCTTGTAGATGAGGTAAGCAAGACTATTTAAGGCTCCGTTTGGGGGGACTTAATTTCACCGGTCAAGTGGTTACGACCGCATGAACCGGACCTTATTTAAGTTCTGATTCATGCGAACGTAACTGCTTGACCAGTGAAAATATTAGAAGGGAAATAAGAAGGCAATTGCTGCTAAGGTCGGCGATTCACAAACTGGTTGGATTGGCTTGGGAAGACAGAACCCGAACAGGACTTGTTTCAAGTTTTCTCAATTTTCTTTTCTACCCTAACACATCCTAACCTAAACCTTATATATTTGCTTAGAAAATACTTATTCCTCCAAAGAATAGCTCATAAAAAAATAAAACTAAGAATCAGTTTGTTTGGACGAAATTGGCTTTCTAGAAATGATTTTTTGACAAAAATCAATGTCTGCAGCAATTAGTTTTGTGCAAATTTTTAATTATGGTGTTCGATTGCAGGATTGAATTTAGTCAACAAAATTGGAATTTAGGCACAAAAGCTGTCCAGCTGAATGATAGAATTGGTATTGTGATTAACATTATATAATAATTTTATAAAAAATCAAAAAGTGCGTCAATGACGAACACATTAAATTAACTAAGTGTTTTAAGACGCGAGTTATTCTTCTAAACACATTTTTTCGTCAGTGCATGCATTTTTTGCCTGAGCATATGTTTTCTCTCGGGAGTGTGTTTTACGTCAGGGCCCTGACACATGTTTTTTGTCCGGATGAGTGTTATTCGCCGGAGAAAAATGCTCGTTAGGTAGAAAATACGCGTCTCGACGAAAGTACATGTGTCAGAGCAAAAAACATATAACTGAGCAAAAAATACGTGCCCATGTGAAAACGCGCTACCAAAAGAAAAAACGCGTTGGCCACAGTCTTCACAGTCGGACAAAAAACATGTGTTGGAGCAAAGTACGTGCACCTAGGTGGAAAACAAGCACCCGGGACAAAAATAGCCTGCCCGGGCGAAGAATGTGAGCCCAGACAAAAACGAGCGATTAAGCGAAAAATGCGCCCGAGCGAAATATGGGCGCCTCCGCGAGATACACCCCGTGCATGAAAAATTCCTGTGTAAAATCCCCCCTCCCGGTAATTGAGCACAGCCGAGGGGAAGATTTTATGCCTAGAACCGTCGTCTTGCGATGACACTAACTCACAAGTTAGTAGCCTCCACAAGACGCCAATTTTGTCGAGTAGTACGATCATATCACATTGCCACCGAGAAAAGAATTAAAAGAAAATCAAGTCCACAATAGCATCATAATATATATATATATATATATATATATATATATATATATATATATATATATATATCAAAAGATAGATAACACTCCACAATGAGAAAACAGATGAAAGAGTAATAAGGGCTTATGCCTGATACATGGCCAAATGTAAAAGCATATACTCTCTTTTTCTCTAGTACATCTAGTGAAAGCTAATCAAAAGATTACAAATCAACCTACCGTCTGGTAGTAGTAGTAGTGCGCGACAACGACTCTTCAAGTCCTGCCTCCTCGTGTTGGTGGTCCTCCGGGACATGTTGCTGCTACGTCACTATGCGCTTCTTAAATGATTTGGTTCACCGACCGTTAGTCAAAAGGCTAAGCCATTATAGTAATCGCCTCACCCCCGCGACTCCTAGGAACCGTGCGGAAGGAAATATACATGAAATAAATATATACTAGAATAAAATCTTATATAGCATGAATCTTGAAGCAATCAGATGACTCCAAGTCATCTTCAACCTCTAGACAACGGCTAGGATGAGCCAAACATGGACCATATTGATGCTCCATTTCCCGACAATCCAGCCACCTCCCCGTCCGGCCACCACCGCCACCTCCATTGAGGTTGTGGCCATTAATTGGTGGCGGTTTGGCCGCCGGAGGTGGCAGTTTTCAACGAACCCGACACCACCATTTTTATCTAGAAATTCTCCATTTCCTCTCATTGGATCGGCTTTAATTGAGCCTGATATCTCTCCTAATGGATCTAGGATGCTAACACGAGGGAAGAAGAGGATAAACAGACCCATAATCATGCTTGGAGGCAGTTGCTGGGTGAGTGGCCTTGATTTGGGCATTTTTCAGCGAGCTTGATCAATTCCTCTATCCTCTACCAAAAGCTTTAATCCAGCGCACTATTTTGACAAATTAGGAAAGTATAAGGCTGTAGACAAATTTCAACGACTATTTCTATTTTTAGTAACTTACGGTATATATAAACAAGGTAAGGTTACAAAGAGTCATGCAACTACAACACATCTTTGTCTCCCTATATCACAATCAGTCATGGTGAACTCCCTAAGAATGATTTTAGTAGCATCACTCATAATCTTTCTTCCAAATTTAGGTGATCTCTCTCTCTCTTATGCCACTGTACATAAAGTGACACTTTCTCATTAGCTACTAGACAAACTAAAGTTGAAAAATTATTGCAAATAAAATCTAAACTATAAGCATTCCCACTCCTAGTGCTTGAGAGAATATCCTCTGAGGTAATAGACTTTTTGATCAGACATTTATCATTGTAGAATTCAATGACATACCCTAAGTCACATAGTTGGCTTATGCTTACAAGGTTATATTGCAACCCCTCCATATAAGCTACTATTGTATTTGATACTATGCCAATGGAGATCATACCATATCGTTTGGTGACACCTCTATCAAAACCTTCAAAATTACCTTTGTTTTATTCTTCACAGGAATGTAATCCTTTAGAAGATTCCTTGTCCAAGTCTTATGTCTGGAACACCCACTGTTTAAGTACTAAATTTGCTTCAGGTAGGTACTTCAACTATCCTGCAAGATAAAGTTCATTTATCTTAGGATCCCAATAAACTTTGGGTCTTAGGTTTTAATTAGCATTAAAAACACAATTTTTGCTGGGAGCAACCTTTGCAACAAATCTCTTCTTTGCTTTAGGCACAGAGGAACTGTGCCAACAATCAATGGTAAAGTGACCCACTTCACAACAACACCAGTACTCAAAAATATTGTACCTTCTCTTCTGAACATTCCTGGAAGTTGATGGTGCATCTGAATGCCCATGTACACTAGTGAAGCCTGCCGGGAGGTGGACGAAGAACACTGTTATGGGCAGGTACTGTCATGCGGGGCACGAGTACTAGAGGCCCGTACCTATCACCCACATGTGTGTGTATATATATATTTGTGTGTGTGTGTTTGCGTGTGTGTGTGTGTGTGTGTCTATGTGTGTGTGTGTGTGTGTGTGTGTGTGTGTGTGTGTATTGAAAGTATTTGTTTCAAGAGTAACTAAACATCTGGAGGGGGGTGAATAGGTTTTTCAAGTCTTTAAGACTACTTTTGATTTTGGTGTGTTGTGAGTTAGATTGTTATTTTAGCTTTTAAGAACACAGATCAATATTTTTATAGTGATTCTCCAAGGTATGGGTACATCCACGTACTTTCCCTCCCACCTTTCTAACAGTGTGTTAGACAAAGTAATTTTCACCAAATCTCAGCTCAAAGAGCTTACAAAACAGATCTCTCAGGATCTCTCAGACATCCACCAAGTCCTACCTAAGGCCTAAGCCCTACACACTCAGAGTAGACTTTACTCCTACAGCTAATTGATCCTCCAGATCACCTACCTCAGGCCTAATAAAAAGCCCTACAACTCAGGCTAGATTGATAGCCCTACACTCAGAGATGTTATCTCTTATCTCAGATCTGACTCAAATCCTACCTCAGGCACACATGTCCTACCATATAAGATTCACAACTAAATCTTATCTCTCCGCCTTTATATTTCAGGCTTACAACTCAGATCAATAAAGATCCTATAGAAAAAGTAGAAGTTTTGTTTATGATTTACTCCAGAGAATCTATCCTTTAAGCCTTCTTTCTGGACTGAAAGAGTTCCGCCCTAACTTCTTATCAGCAACACAAATAGATCTTATGGATGTTTCTGCTTGTGCTGAGAAGATATCTGCAGAGCCCCGTTCCTTCAAGCCTTTGATGTAGTGGCCTTAAAGAAGAACAATAACTTGAAGAATGCTCTGCAACTCCTTGTTCAGAAAAGAATTTCTAATCTTATTGTTGAAGATAAGTTTATTCTTCAGTGATTTATTTCTTCAACAGCCAACTGCTGTCTGTGGATCACAAACTCTCTATAAGTTTGAGTTCCTAAAAAAACTTCTTTTATTTTTCTCTCGAGGAAGAAGATGACCAAAAAGCTTAATTTAATTTCTCGGAACTCTCCTTTTATCGATCTCCATCCAGCAGCTCTTTGCGCGGCAGACACCAGCTAGATTTGGCAACTGCAACATTTCTTTTGCATTAGTTTCTGTCTTGAAGGCATGCGACATTGTTTGTCATCTGGCGAGTAAATCCCGTGATATTTGAATTCTTGATTACGTCAGCATGACTCAGAGCTTGTAGACTTGATCATTTCTAGACAATCTGCATAGGCATTGAGTGAAGCCTTATCACTCAATGTGGAAACACATAGCAGAATTTTGCATCTTGAGGCGTAGAGTGAACCCTCAACACTCAATGCTTTTAACATTTGCAATCTAATAGTAAAGGACTTAAGTAAACCTTCATCGCTCAACACTTCTGGACTTCGTTGAAATTTCTCTGCATGAAGGCATTGAGTGCAGCTTCAACACTCAACGCTTATGGACTTTGACTGTCTTCTTGATTAGGCATCGAGTGACCTGTCTTCTCTCAACGCTTCTACACTTGACCTGAAATCCGATTGAGTAGGCATTGAGTGAATTGTGTTCACTCAACGCTTCTGTCCTTAGACAAATTTCCAGTCAGTAATTTTGAGTCGTTGACTACAAAGAGTTCTATCAACGCTTTTCCTTTTCTAGAGTTGAGTGAAATAAGCTCTCTCAACGCTTTTGGACTTATCATTTGATGACTCCTCTATCAAAACCTTCAAAAATGCCCTTTGTTTTATTCTTCAGAGGACTGTAATCCTTTAGAAGATTCCTTGTCCAAGTCTTGTGTCTGGAACACCCACTGTTTAAGTACTAAATTTGCTTCAGGTAGGTACTTGAACTATCCTGCAAGATAAAGTTTATTTACCTTAGGAGCCCAATAAACTTTGGGTCTTTGGTTCTTTTCAGCATTAAAAACATAATTTTTACTGGGAGTAACCTTTGTAGCAAAGCACTTCTTTGCTTTAGGCACAGAGGGATTGTGCCAACAATCAATGAAAAAGTTACCCACTTTACAACAGCACCAGTACTAAAAAATATTATATATATATATATATATTGAAAGTATTTATTTCAAGAGTAGCTAAATACCTAGAGGGGGTGGGTGAATAGGTTTCTTTCAAGTCTTTAAGACTACTTTTGATGTTGGTGTGTTGTGAGTTAGATTATTGTAATAGCTTTTAAGAACACAGATCAACACACAATATTTATAATGGTTATTCAAGGTATGTGTACATCCACTTTCCCTCCCACCTTTCTAAAAGTGTGTTAGACAAACTAATCTTCACCAAATCTCAGCTCATAGAGCTTACAACACAGATCCCTAAGGATCTCTCAGACTTCCACCTAGTCCTACCTCAGGCCCAAGCCCTACAAACTCAGAGTAGACTTTACTCCTACAGCTCAGCGATCCTCCAGATCACCTACCTTAGGCCTAATAAAAAGCCCTACAACTCAGGCTAGATTGATAGCCCTATACTAAAAGATGTTATCTCGTACCTCAGACTTGACTCAGATCCTATCTCAGGCATACAAGCCCTATTAACTCAGATTCTCAACTGAATCTTACCTCTATGCCTTTATATTTCAGGCTTTCAACTAAGATCAATAAAGATCCTACAGAAAAAGTAGAAGTTTTGTTGATGATTTGATCCAGAGAATTTGTCCTCTGAGCCTTCTTTCTAGACTGAAAGAGTTCGGCCCTAACTTCTTCTCAGCAATACAAATAGATATTCAGGATGTTTCTGCTTGTGCTGAGAAGATATCTGCAGAGCTTTGTTCCTTCAAGCCTTTGATGTTGTGGCCTTGAAGAAGAAGAACAACCTAAAGAATGCTCTGCAACTCCTTGTTCAGAAAAGAATTACTGATCTTATTGTTGAAGATAAGTTTATTCTTTAGTGATTTATTCCTACAACAGCCAACTGCTGTCTGTGGATCATAGACTCTCTGTAAGTTTGAGTTCCTGGAAAACTTCTTCTGTTTTTCTCTCGAGGAAGAAGATGACCAAAAAGCTTAATTTAATTTATCAGAACTCTCCTTTTATCGATCTCCGTCCAACGACTCTTTGTGCAGTATAGACAAGCCTGAATTGGAAACTGCAACATATCTTTTGCATTAATTATTGTCCTGAAGGCATGCGGCATTGTTTATCAGAGCTTGTAGACTTGATCATTTCTAGACAATCTGCATAGGCATTGAGTGAAGCCTTGTCACTAAACATAGAAACACTTAGCAGAATTCTGTATCTTGAGGCATTGAGTGAACCCTCAACACTCAAAGCTTTTGACATTTGCAGTCTAATAGTTAAGGCGTTGAGTGAACCATCATCACTCATCACTTTTGGACTTCATTGAAATTTCTATGCATGAAGGTGTTGAGTGCAACTTCAACACTCAATACTTATGGACTTTGACTGTCTTCTTGATGAGGTGTCAAGTGACCTGTCTTCTATCAACGCTTCTACACTTGACCTGAAATCCGGTTGAGTAGGCATTGAGTGAACTGCCTTCACTCAATGCTTTTGTCCTTAGACAGATTTCTTGTCAGCAATTTTAAGGCTTTGACTACAAAGAGTTTTGTCAATGCTTTTCCTTTTCTGGAGTTGAGTGAAGTAAGCTCTCTCAATGTTTTTGGACTTAGCCAAATTTTTTGCTTGTTCAGTAACCTGTCTTAAGTCCAACTATCATTGTGACTCTGACTTCCTATCAAATCAATGCAATAGTATACAGCCTGTATACATTGAACTTGAACATATATTAGATACATCCATGTACATACCATTGACATGTGGGCCTTCTTAAAATTTAGGACATTATGATCAATGGACCCAACAATCTCCCCCTATTTGAAGAAGTCAGAACCCTAGTCAATGATATACATTTCCATATACAGAAGATAAACATTCACAGTATTTAAGAGCAATAAATGATACACACACAAAAAATATGATTAGCATTCAAGGTTATAGTCATAAATAGACAATGTGCATATTATAAAATGTTCACATTCCTACAGCTCTTAAGGAAAACAAAAAAACATGTCATGTTTCAGGTTCCTTGATCACTACCCTCCTGCTAGGCTTCTTTGCATCCTTGTCACCAGCTTCAGTCTTCTTCTGCTTCTATCTCACAAAGTAATTGTAGGGCTTTGGGAAGTACTTGCTGGGCTCAAGAGCATCTAGTGGCACTGTACCTAACTTTTTGTCTCTTCTAAACTTTCATCTGGCCTCTTCTTTTCTTTCTAATTTTGCCCATTCTAGTGATCTATACATTTTTTCTCCTTCAGTCTTATGGTCCTAGATTTGATCCTAGGAAGACAAGATGATTGTCCTTGATTGAGGACTCCATTTTTCAAAGTTTGGTCTTGTCTCCATCTCTTCTCTGTAACTCTTCTTACTGAGCCTCACCTCTTCTTCTTCTTCTTCAGTAATAGTCTTGCCTCTGGCTCTTGCTATCTGTTCAGTAGTGGGGCTGAAGGTAGGAATTTCAGCAGCAGTATAAGGTTCAGCCTACTGAGCATCAACTTGACCATATTGATCATCACTATATTGCTCATCATACAGTCCTTATGGAATATGGGAAGGAATAACAGGAATATTGTCATACGTATGTTGTTCAAGCCCTAATGAATCTCTGATTAGATTGGTAACCCAAACAACATTTTTAGTATTGGCCTTGATCATTACCTTCTCCCCCTTTATGAATTCTTCACCAACAGTTGCTGTTACGGAGTCCTTTGCAATAGAGAGTATTTCATCTAGGAAGTTAACTTCAAATCTAATGGACTTTATCTCAGTGGATATATCCTTCCTTAGCTCCTTGATGGAATCATCAATAAAATGTTCAATTGGTCTTCTCTAGTCATCTAGCATACCTTTGAGTTGAGCTAAGAAAATTGAGGACATTTAATTACCCAGATGAGATGTCCATTGGTCATACACATCCTCATGTTGTTCTCTAGCTTCTTCCCTTATCTCAGAATCAGCTCTCATGTATTCCGAAGAATGATTAATGGAATCACTTTTTGGCTCATCACCAATTGGTTCACCATCTTCAAAAATGTATATAACATTCTCTGCCTCTTGAGCAGGGAGCTCTTTTGGAATCTCCCCCTCAATCTCTGCCTTGCCCATTGGAATTTATTGCTTTGTAATAACAGTATATGGGGCATCTATAATCATTATATCAGGGACTTTCTCCCCTCAACTTGAGGATAGAAAAGGATAACTTCTGGACCCTCTAAGGTTTGAGCGATCCTATTCTGCAGATTCTCAATGAAAGATTCTAGTTGTTCTTGAACTGAATGAACTGTCTCCCCCTCAGTAGGGGCAAGTAACTGGGAATTCTCCCTCTCAATTTTTGTACAGATCCTATCCACAATGCTTTCAGTCACCATTTCATCTACCTCAGTTGGAAAGTTCTCTAATTGGGAGCCACTGGCTTGGACAGTCTTTGTTGTAGGTTTAGAAGATATTGAGACCTGAGCACTCATATCCCTTCTTGCTTACTCAGAGGAATCAGTCAGCTGAGGATATGTGGGTCCTCACTATTCTCAGAAGAGCTTCTTGTAGTGCTCTCTTCAGTGACCATGACAGCTTTCTTTTTATTGTCAAAATATTGCTAATGTGGGAGCAAGACTCTGTCCCACCAGTCAAACATCTTTGAGTCCATCCTCCTCATGTGATGGATCTTTGTGCCTAGCCTCATATTGAGGATCCCTGGAGTTGTGTTGTACAAGTATAAGGACAGTATCCTTCCCAGGTTTGGTTCTGGGATGCACTCTACTATTCGTTCAAACAACACCTTTCCCCGGCCTATTTTATTAGATAGAATTATCCTGGTCTTGAGTTCAAACATATTTTTGGATATCTTGTCATGAGAACCTGTCATGCAGAGCAGAGCTTTCACAACTATATCTGCTAGAAACTTCCCTCTTAGATTCAGTTCCTTCCTTAAGACTGATCCAGTGGTGTTCTTTGAAAGTCCACACAACTTTAGAGCTGACTTCACATCATTCTAATATAAGTCGTCTTCTTCATCAGACTGCTTGACCTTGGGTAGTTGTAGTGCTTTGCACAATCTTTTTGGAGTGATTTTGATCTTATGTCCACTGATGGAGGATTTGATTTTGTTTGAGGATGAGTCGAGAGTGGCATTATAGTATAATTCAAGGACTTATCTCTTCCATATCAAGACAGCCTCTGACAGGACGAAACCTAGGTCAGCGGCCTGCAGTAAGTGTAGTACTAACTGAACTTCCTCTGGAGTATCTTCGAAACCATTTTGCACGAGTTCTGATCCATCGATCAAGAAATCCATTCCTTTCAGCGCCATGAATTCTTTGAGTTTCTAAAGATTGCTCGAGCTTTCATCGCAGGGAGGTAGAAAGATTAAAGGACTAGGAATAATATATTTTGTTCAGAGAACACACACCTCTATTTATAATAACCTCTTATTTGAGAATTTGGAGAGGCGCGTATCTGTTGAGATAAATATGAGGAGATCAACATCTGGGATTAATCCCATGAGATAGCCATAAATAGAATTTCGTAGGAGAATTCATCAAGTTGTCTCTACGCACTCAACGCTCTCGATATATGAGGTTGTCTCAACGCTCTCGACGCCTAGACACTTGGACTCAGCGCGCTTGATTCCTGATGTTATCTCAGTGCACTCGATGCCCAAACACTTAGACTTAGTACATTTAATGCTTGGATGAGTCCATGTCTTTCTTGATATCCGACACGAGTTAATTTTTGCCTGCAACGCATATGCATGAAAATAGTGAAGCAATACTAAGTTCAACATACCCAACTCAATTTTGAAGGTGTTGAACTTGGCTTTATCTAGTGGCTTAGTAAAAATGTCAGCCACATGTTTGTCTGTGGGGACAAACTCAAGACAAATGACTTCTTTTTCTATAGTCTCCCTAATAAAGTGATACTTAATCTCAATATGCTTAGTCCTACTATGTGACACAGGATTCATACTAATAGAAATTGCCCCTTGAAGAATCACAATAAATTGGAGTTTTACTTAGCTGGAGATTATAATCTTGGAGTTGATGTTGAATCCACAGTGGTTGTGAACAACAATAACCAGCTGAGATGTACTCTGATTTAGCTATTGAGATGGTAACACTTGATTGCTTCTTGCTGCTCCAAGAGACCAATCTTCTTCCTAGAAATTGATAGGTGCCTGAGGTGCTTTTCCTGTCTTCTTTGAAACTTGCAAAGTCTATATCTAATACTCAATTAGTTCAAAGTTATTATTTCTAGGGTACTATAGACCAAGATCATGTGTGCCCTTGAGATACCTCAAATTTTTTTTTTGCTGCGGAATAATGAGATTCCTTTGGGCTAGAGTGGTATCTAACACAAACACATGTAGCATACATAATATCTGGCCTACTTGCAGTAAGGTAGAGGAGGGAGCCAATTATGCCTCTATACAGGGTTTTATCAACAGGTTTCCCTGACTCATCCTTGTCTATTGACACATTTGACCTATAGGAGTTTTCATTATGGAGGCACTCTCCATTCAAAAATTTTTAATTAACTCCTTGGTGTACTTAGACTGAGAGATGGATAGTCCTTCCTCTAAATGTCTAACTTAGAGACCAAAAAATACTTGAGTTCTCTCATACTGCTCATCAAAAACTACCCTTGCATAAGTTTAGAAAACTTCTTATAGAGGTCATCATCAGTAGACCCAAATATTATGTCATCTACATAAATTTGGACTAGAATGACCTTACTCTTGACTTCCCTAAGGAATAATATCTTGCTTATCTTTCCCCTTGAGAATTTTTTATCAATGATAAAACTAGACAGGGTTTCATACCATGCACTGGGGGTGTCGAAGTATGAGACCGGGCGGTCTGGCGGTTTGAGCCTGGCGGGTTGTAGACCGGGCGGTCTGGTGGTTTGTGTCTGGCGGGTTGATATCCAGACTGTTGCTGTGGTGTCTAGCGGTCTGACGGTTCATCTCCGGCGGCTTGGAAACCGGCGGTCTAGCGGTCTCCAACCGCATCTCTCTCCTGCTTCTAGTATTGTCGGGTAGTTAGAATATTGTCTAACCGCGCGGCTTGTTCCGGTCTGTTGTTCTAGCCACTCGGAACTGTTGTATAGCTTTAGTCCCACATTATTAGTTTGTATTCTATCCTCTCTCCTCCATTCTATAAAAGGGAGGCCATACCTTTGTAAATGATATCTTTTTAGATAATAAAAATTTCAATTATTCAAAGTTCTGGCTTGTTTTCTAGTCGTTTGTTCGCTACTCTAGTTGTTTGTTCGCTACTTTTAACATGGTATCAGAGGACTCGATCTTCTCCTGCTGATTCTCTGCGCCCTGTCCGCGCGGTTTGTCCCTTCTTCTCGCGACCTATTCTCGCGGCTTGTCTCTTCTGCCTGCTTGCGCCCTGTCCTGCCTGTCGGTCACAGCGACCTATTACTTTGATCGCTGCGACCTGCTACCCTATTCGCCTTGTTTATTCCTCCCTTCTGTTCGCGCGGACTATCTTCTAGCCGTTCGACTTCTTTCCCTTCTTGGATCTGCGGCTTGGTCGTGGCTTCTCTGGCCGCTGGTGTCTGACATCGTGACCGCCGCAGCCCCTCTTCTTCCTATCCGCGCGGCTTGTAATTTAACCGCGTGGCTTCTCGCTATTTTTTATCCGTGCGGCTTGTATTTTAACCGCGCGGCTTCTCGTTATTTTCTCCTATGGCTCTTTCTGAAACCTGGACCTTTGTTCCTCCACCAATCGGTACTGATGTGGCTGGCTGCTGCTGGGTATTCGTTGTGAAGTTTCGCCCCGACGACACTGTGGATCGTTACAAAGCCCGGCTGGTGGCCAAAGGCTTTACTCAGACTTATGGAGTTGACTACTTTGATACTTTCTCCCCGGTTGCTCGCCTCAGCACCATCCGGGTTCTTCTTTCAGTGGTCGTCAACAGGAGTGGGCTATTTCCCAGCTTGATGTCAAGAATACTTTTCTGTATGGGGATCTTCAGGAGGATGTCTATATGGAGCAACCTCCTGGGTATGTTGCTCAGGGGGAAACACGAGTTTGCCAGTTGAAGAAGGCCATCTATGGCCTAAAAAAAAGCCCTCGGGCATGGTTCGACAAGTTTAGTGGCATTGTGGCTGCCATTGGCTTTATAAGATGTTCAGCCGATCACTCATTGTTTATTCGCAAAACCGCATCGGGCCTTGTGGTTTTGGCGGTGTATGTGGATGATATTATTCTTACCGGCGATGACCAGGCTGGGGTGGACTTGACAAAGAAACACCTCCGTCAACACTTAGTCACGAAGGATATGGGCTCCCCGAAATATTTTTTTGGGGATAGAAATCTCTCGGAAGCCTGACTCGTTGGTTCTCTCCCAACGGAAGTATGCTCTTGATCTTCTACAAGAGGAAGGATTGACCGGTGCCAAACCGGTCAGGTATCCCATAGCCACTAGAGAGGACAAAACATGGACAGATGACTCACCTCTTATATCTGATGCCACCAGGTATAGACGTCTGGTGGGCAAACTCATTTATCTCACGGTGACCAGACCTGACATCGCCTATGCTGTAGGCAAGGTCAGTCAGTTCATGCAAGCTCCCAGGGAATGTCATCTTCAGTCTGCCTTGAAGATACTAGAGTATGTCAAAGCAGTACCAGGAAAAGGGCTACTCTTTCAGAAGCGTGGACATCTGAGAGTTGAAGCCTACTCAGACTCAAGCTATGCGGATGATAAAGGTGACCGTAAATCTACATCGGGTGTTTGCACATTTGTTGGAGGTAATCTTGTGAGCTGGAAGAGCAAGAAGCAGTCTATTGTCTCATGGTCCAGTGCAGAAGCCGAATACCGGAGTATGGCGTCAACCACGTGTGAGTTAAAATGGTTGCGGGCTCTCATGCTTGACCTAAGAGAGGTCTACGACTATCCTCTTCCTATGTTCTGTGACAACAAGGCCGCTATATACATATCTAAAAATCTGGTCTTCCATGAGAGAACGAAACATATAGAGGTCGACTGCCATTTCATCCGAGAAGAGGTCTTGAAGAGACAGATTTGCACTCCGTTCGTCACCTCCGACAAAGAGTTGGCAGATATATTCACCAAGCCGGTTTCTACTTCCTTCTTCCATATCTGTGACAACCTGGGCATGATTGATATCTATGCTCCAGCTTGAGGGGGAGTGTCGAAGTATGAGACCGGGCGGTCTGGCGGTTTGAGCCTGGTGGGTTGTAGACCGGGCGGTCTGGCGGTTTGTGTCCGGCGGGTTGATATCCAGACTGTTGCTATGGTGTCTAGCTGTCTGACGGTTCATCTCCGGCGGCTTGGAAACCGGGCGGTCTAGCGGTCTCCAACCGCATCTCTCTCCTGCTTCTGGTATTGTCAGGCGGTTAGAATATTGTCTAACCGCGCGGCTTGTTCCGGTCTGTTATTCTAGCCGCTCGGAACTGTTGTATAGTTTTAGTCCCACATTGTTAGTTTGTATTCTATCCTCTCTCCTCCATTCTATAAAAGGGAGGCCATACCTTTGTAAATGATATCTTTTTGGATAATAAAAATTTCAATTATTCAAAGTTCTGGCTTGTTTTCTAGTCGTTTGTTCGCTACTCTAGTTGTTTGTTCGCTACTTTTAACAGGGGGCTTATTTTAACCCATACAAAGCTTTTCTAAGCTTGAATACATAATCAGGAAAGTAAGAGCTAACAAAACCTGAGGGTTGCTCAACATAGACCTCCTCTTTTTGGTCGCCATTTAGGAAAGCTGACTTTATATCCATTTAGTAGACATTGAATCCTTTGTGTGCAGCATATGCAAGGAACGATCTTATAGCTTCCAATCTAGCTACTAGTGCAAACGTTTGATAAAAATCAATACCTTCTTCTTGTCTGTATTCCTTGGCAACCAATCTAGCTTTATTCTTGATTATAACACAATTCTCATCAAATTTATTCCTATAGATCTACTTGGTTCCAATGATGTTATGTCCTTATGGTCTAGGAACAAGCTTCCAGACCTTGCATCTCTTGAACGGGTTCAGTTCTTCCTACATAGCAACAATCCAAAATGGCACTATACTGACATCTTCAAACCTTTTAGGTTCAACCAGAGACAAAAGGTTGGAGTATATTTTAATGTTGTGGCTTCTGTTCCTTATTGTAACACCTTGGCTAGCATCACCTATGATTTGATCTCTTGGATGATCCCTTAAATGCCTGACAGTTATTTCCCTTCTGGTCTCAGCATCTTCAACTTCATTGGTTGGATCTTATTGGTCTTCATCCATGACCTGTGTACTTTGTCCTCTTTCAGGAATGCACACACCATCATCTTCCTCTTGGGCAGTAGGAGGAGTATCATTGATGGTCAGTTTATCTATCTCCAACTTCTCACCTGTAGATCTAGAGGATCTAGGTAGCTCACTATTAATCATTGATGATTCATCAAACATAATATTTACAGACCCTTCTACAACTTGATTTTTCAAGTTGTAGACTCTATAGGCTTTGATATGGTTATTGTACCCAACAAAGATTCCTTTATAGGATTTGTCAACAAACTTAGTCGAGTAGGACTTCCCTTTATTGAGCATAAAGCACTTACTTCCAAAAATCCTGAGATAGGCTAGATTTGATTTTCTGCCTTTCATAATCTCATAGGGAGTTTTTTTGTGAAACTTTTTAATAGAAGCTCTATTCAAGACATGACAAGCAGTGTTCACTACCTTAGCACAAAAGTATTTTGGGAGAGATGTGTCACTGAGTTGTGTCTTGGCAGCTTCTATGAGAGTTCTATTTTCCTCTCAGCTATCCTATTTTACTAGGGTGTTCTTGGAGAAAAAAACTCCTAATAAATATCTTATTCTTCGCCTCCTGAGCCAATTGGCTTAGAGAGTATTAAAATTACGACCTCTTACGAAGTACCAACTACTCTTGAGCTTAAGCAACTTCCAGAGAACCTAAGATATGTCATTTTAGAAAAAAGACTCTAAATTGCCGGTCATCATTTCTTCTACTTTGTGTGATTCAGAAATTTTCGAATTAATTCAAATCTTAAATAAGCATCGCCGAGCTATAGCTTGGCAATTATCTGATATTAAAGGGATAA
Organism: Platanthera zijinensis; assembly: GCA_039513925.1. Taxonomy (NCBI): domain Eukaryota; kingdom Viridiplantae; phylum Streptophyta; class Magnoliopsida; order Asparagales; family Orchidaceae; genus Platanthera; species Platanthera zijinensis. Next base: position 14,237,844 of record CM077089.1, on the reverse strand, counting down.
GCCCCTCCTTCTGCACACACAAAATATTACTTGAAGATAATTCTCGCAACAGTGTACAGCCTCAGCGACGACTTAATCCCAACATGAAAGACGTTGTTAAGGCTGAAGTAATTAAACTATTAGATGCAAGAATTATCTACTCGATTTCGGATAGCCCGTGGGTTAGCCCCGTGCAAGTAGTACCAAAGAAAGGCGGCTTGACAGTAGTGGTTAATGAGAACAATGAACTAATTCCAACTCGTACTGTTACGGGTTGGCAGATGTGCATCAACTATAGAAAATTAAATGATGCCACCCAAAAAGACCACTTTCCCTTGCCATTCATCGATCAAATTTTAGAACGCCTTTCCGGTCACTCCTACTATTGCTTTATTGATGGTTTATCGGGATATTTCCAAATACCAATCTCACCCGAGGACCAGGAGAAAACAACCTTTACTTGTCCCTTCGGCACCTTTGCTTATAGAAGGATGCCATTTGGCCTTTGCAATGCACCATCTACATTCCAAAGATGTATGTTGGCCATCTTTGATGAGTTGGTTGAGGATGTGATGGAAGTCTTCATGGATGACTTTTCCATATTTGGAAATTCTTTTAAATCATGCTTAGCTAATCTTGAACGTGTTCTTCAACGTTGTGAAGATATGAATCTTGCCCTAAATTGGGAAAAATGTCATTTCATGGTCCGAGAAGGGTTGGTACTCGATCATAAAATATCGGGTAAAGGAATCGAGGTTGATAAGGCCAAGATCGAGGTGATTGAGAAACTTCCCCCTCCCACAAATGTAAAATCTATTAGAAGTTTCCTTGGTCACGCAGGTTTTTATCGGCGGTTTATACAAAATTTTACCAAAATTACAAAGCCGTTAACACACTTGTTAGAAAAAGAGTCTTCTTTCATTTTTGATAATGAATGTGTAGCAGCTTTTAATATTATCAAAGATAAGCTTATCAACTTGCCAATTCTAGTAGCACCAGATTGGTCCTTTCCATTCGAGATAATGTGTGATGCAAGTGATATTGCTGTAGGCGCAGTGTTAGGCCAACGGGTGAACAAGTATTTTCACCCAATTTATTATGCAAGCAAAACACTCACATTCGCACAGGCCAATTACACAACTACAGAGAAAGAACTTCTGGCAATTGTTTTTGCGTTTGATAAGTTTAGGTCTTATATTACACTCTCTAAAGTCATTGTGTTTACTGATCATTCTGCCCTTAGGTACCTACTAAACAAGGCAGACGCCAAGCCCCGATTATTAAGATGGATCCTCCTATTTCAAGAATTTGACTTGGAGATCTGGGACAAGAAAGGAGCGGAGAACTTGGCGGCTGATCATCTCTCCCGCTTAGAAAACCCTGCTGCAGATACGCTGGCGGAAGCTGATATTGATGATAAATTCCCTGAAGAGCGCCTCCTCGCCATCGAAAAATTAACGAATTCTTCTACCCCTTGGTTTGCGGATTTGGCCAACTATCTAGTGGCTCGGGTCCTGCCAAAAGGTTTTTCAAGTCAACAAAAGAAGAAATTCTTTTCCGACGTGAAGAACTACTTTTGGGAGGACCCTTTCTTATTTCGTATCTGCGCAGATCAAGTGGTAAGAAGATGTGTATCGAGAGAGGAAGGCTTGAAAATATTGCGGCACTGTCATGAAGGACCAACCGGCGGACATTATCAAGCAAGCCGGACCGCAAGGAAAGTGCTGGAGGTCGGTTTCTACTGGCCCTCGATCTTTAAGGATGCTCACTCTTTTGTAAGTGGATGCGACATGTGCCAAAGGTCAGGTAACATATCTCACCGAGACGAAATGCCCCAAAACTCCTTTATGGAGTGTAAAATTTTCGATCTATGGGGTATCGATTTCGTAGGTCCTCTCCCTCCCTCATTTAATAATAAATATATTCTCGTCGCAGTCGACTACGTGTCGAGTTGGGCGGAAGCACAAGCTCTCCCATCCAACGATGCAAGAGTGGTCATTAAATTTTTGAAGAAATTATTCTCTCGTATTGGTACGCCTCGTGCTATAATTAGTGATAGGGGCACACACTTCTGCAATAGCCAGTTTGCTAAAATTTTAGCAAAATATGGCATTACACACAAACTCTCCACCGCCTATCACCCACAAACTAGTGGCTAAGTGGAGGTAGTGAACCGCGAGCTCAAGCGGATTTTGGAGAAGACTGTCTCTTTTAATAGGAAGGACTGGTCTTTGAAGCTTGATGATGCTCTATGGGCTTATCGGACAGCATACAAGACCGCCATTGGTTGTACACCATACCGATTAGTCTACGACAAAGCTTGCCACCTTCCAGTTAAGTTAGAGCACCGTGCCTAATGGGCGCTAAAATTCCTCAATCTTGATTATACTTTGTCCTCCGAGCATAGAAAATTCCAACTGAACGAACTAGATGAATGGCGTGCTAACGCCTATGAAAATAATAAGTTTTATAAGGAGCGCTCAAAGTTCTACCATGATAAAAATATTAAAATTCCTAAAAGTTTTTTACCGGGGGATCTAGTCCTTCTTTACAACTCACGCCTTCGTCTTTTTCCAGGAAAGTTAAAATCTCGATGGTCCGGCCCCTTTGTCGTCAAAGAGGTTTGGCCATATGGGACAGTTCTTATTTCCCACCCGGAACTCGGCTGCTTTAAAGTGAACGGCCACCGATTAAAATTTTATTTCTCTAATGATACTTCAGCCACCAATATTGAGACCCTCACCATATAATCTTCCATGGCAATTAGTCAAGCTACGCGACGGTAAACAAAGCGCTTTTGGGAGGCACCCCAAACTTTATCTTCTTATTATTATTTTCTTTGTTTTAACATGTATTTGCAGGTTTCCTTCTAGCCTCCTCGATTTCACCATCAGGGATGTCCTCTTTCCTCACTTCTTCTTTTATAGCATTTTTATTACTTCATACTTAGTTTTAAACATTGGGGACAATGTTTAACTTTAAGTATGGGGGTATAAGTTCTTAAATAATAAAATTTTTAAAAATATATATATATTCCAAAAATTCAAATATATATATATATATTTCTTTCTTTTGTCTTTAATATATATACCAAAAAAGAGAGGATAAAACTTATATAAAATAATTAATAATTTGAGTTAATCTTTGCTAAATCATTTAGTACCCCACGACTTTGCATTTTCTTGTTTTTAATCATTTATGTACTTGTTTAGTTGAAATAAATTAAATTAAATTTCATTTTGTCTATGTTTCATGAGTAATATGTTGACTCATGTAGTGTTCCTAATTAAGGTAACATGTTATTTTTGAAAAACATTCTTAAATATTTGCACTTTTTCATAGCCATTTTTTTTATGTTCTTTAACTTTTATAAAATCTACCATCCCTTGTTTTCTCTTTTAAAAATATTTGAAATGATTGATAGTGTTAAGTATAGTAGATGCGAACTAATCTAAGATGCTTATTATCTTCATTTTTCATGAAAAGTCAATTATCTCTATTTTCTATCTGGAATTTGCGTCTCTTGAATTTTTTAATACCTTGCTTTGAGTAGACTTAAGAGCATGAAGATGATTTAGGCAACTTTTTTATTAGTTTGAGCTTCTGCATCTCGAACCTTAAATTCCTAACCATTGCTAGCCACGTTGGGCCTTTTCCATTTTCTTTTTATAAGTCCAACTTATTTTTCACCAAAGCCATATAGCTTACCCATGTCGCACACTTAAAACTTTTTGAGCTTTATGTCACTTGTGTGTACTATATTTTGTGAAAATGATGGAGATTTGTATTATATCTCAATTGCTACAAAAGAGGAAAAAGAAAAAAAGGGAAAAACTCAATTGCTTCAAAATAAGGAAAAAGATATGATATATATTTATCTATATATGAAAAAAAAAATTATGAATGACCTTTTAACCCCAACTTTATATTGCAAAATGACTTGGGGTGTCAAAATTTTATTTTCTAGCAATAAATTATTTGCAAAGCTCTTCTTTTTATTTTAAGTGTGCTTTACCCATCATGTTTATCTTTTGAACTCCACACCCTTAAAACCTAAGCCAAAAATTTACACCTAATGAAAGTCTTTTTGATTCATGTTTCTGAGGTTTATTTTTAGTACGGTAGTGAGAAAGTAAATTGAGTAAGTTCTTAGGTAGCAGTATTGATCTTTGATTTAGATTGGTATGAATATAAAATGTCTCTTAGATTTTAGTAGCAACTCAATATCCTTTTCATTTATCACATTACTCAATTTTTAGTTTTGCTTAAAAACATGAGATGATTTATTTTTTTATGCTAGTGAAAATTGTAAAATTCTATGCCAAGACTAAGTAAAAATATTTTGTTTTCTTTTCATAATTCCTCTACCTTAATTTCGCATCAAACTTGTGTTTGGCATAGCCAATTTGTTTGGTTTTTTTTTTTTTTTTTTTACTAGCTCGTATGTCTTTGCTTGAGGACAAGCAAAATAATAAGTCTGGGGGAATTTGATGATGCATAATCTTACCTAAATTATTAATATAAAAATCTAAATAATCTATAAATATATTTATATTGTTAATTTTATCCTCTAAATCGAATTTTTTATCATTCTATCATAACCATGCCTATTTTACTATGTTTTCTACGTGCAGCGAACTTCGGGGCCTCTTTAAGACATGTTACAGCCATATTCATATATTTGGCTGAACACAAAAGTTGTAGCCCTCGGAAATACCTTTCCAACGGATAGTTACACGTCTTCATCGGATTTACGTAGGTTCGGGAATCCCTGGTCGAAGTTGCTGTCCAGCAGATTTCCTACAGCGAACTTCAGGATCACTTTCGGGCATGTTAAAGCAAGATTCAGATATTGGGCTGAACACAAAATTTGTAGCCCTCAGAAAGACCTTTCCAACGGATGGTTACACTCCTTCATCGGATTTACGTAGGTTCGGGAATCCCCGGCCGAAGTTGCTGTCCAGCAGATTTCCTGCATGTATGATTCTCGGGTTTGAGCATGAACCGAGGATCCCGAGACAAATTGCATTATAAATTCTAAGAGAACATGCCATCAGTTATGTTGTGTCAAACTAAATATCGAGTACAGTCATGCCACCATGTTGTGAACTATATTCAAGAAGGGAATGAAGCCACAATGGTTCGATGATATATTTCTCCTAAGTATGAAAGGAGCTAGCAACCTTTGACAATGAATTAAACATGTGTTCTTAAGAGAAGCTTCTTATCATGCTTTTCATGACAAATGTGAAATAGGCTAGCCACCTTTGACTATATATTCAACATGTGTACTTAAAGGAAACTTCTTGGAAAGAGAGAAAACTAGCCAATTTCTTATCATGCTTTTCATGACAAGTGTGAAAGAGGCTAGCCACCTTTGAATTTTAAACCAACATGTGCTTTTTGACAAAGGGATGCTTCATGGAAACTTCATCCTCATGCCAAATTCCAACTCTACCCCCTTGGTTTTGGCCCTATAAATAGGGATGAAGGAAGGGAGGAAAGGATATCCTTCCTACTTCATTTTGAGCATTGTAGAGAGCCTTTAGAGTTTGTTTGTAGAGTATTTTAGTTTAATATTTTCATGCTTTAATGTTCTTGCAATTTCTTTTATCGTACTTGTAATCTTCTTGCAAACTCTCCTTATAATGTCTTTTTCAAAATCTTTTGTAACTTCTTTTCAATAAGAAATAAATTAGTTTGTTATTCCCTTTCTCTCTTTCTCTTTCTTTTTATGCATATTCTTAACATGATTTTCATTTCCTATATTATGAGTAACTAAACTTTGTTTAGTACTTGATCGAAATGATCCGAGGATTAAAATGATCTCTTTTTCTTAACCCATATCTTCTCTTTCTCTTTGAACAAATGTTTAGGATTTACCCTTGATTATTTTATAGAGAGGTCATATCATCGATATATGATTTTCTCTTCTGTTTCCATACTATAGTAGCCGAAAGGATCATGCGTATGGATTGATCACTCACAGGTAAAGGGAGTTGAATGCAATCCTTGAAAGAGGACGATATAAATTTCTCGGATTGGAGTCAAATCCAATAGAGGGGTTCACCACATAAAGCGAGTTTTAGGGGTTTCAATTATAGAACGAAAGTTTGGTTGATCAACCTAAACTCAGTTGGGCATAGCCTTGAAAGAGGTGCGTTCATATTCTGGGAACCTCCATAGTCCAAGCACCTTCGTTAAAGAGAATTAGGGATTTATCTATTGTTGGTCATTTTCATTCCAAGGTGATTCAAGATCAAGTACTAACCTTTTAAATTATTGCTTAATCATCCTCTTTTATTGTATAACCGTTCTCTTATTTGCAAACCAAATCAAAGTATCTAATTGATAAAATAACAGAAATCTCTTTGAAGTAGAAGTAATCGATGCGCCTTGGTTCTAATACGACCTTGATATTATATCCTATGCTATAAGAGATAAGGTACACTTGCCTTTATCGAATATAGATTCAGAGAACATCATCTTCATCTTCATCTTCTCTTTTTCATAAAACACCTCCGGGATTTTCTCCATCAAAGGGCTTGCAAATTAGCTTATAGTTCAAGTGAGCAAGCCTCTTATGCTATTGCACATAATAAGAGACTTTCTCATTTGCTACCAGACATACTAGTGAGTTTGTACTTAAATATAAGAAGTTTAAATAATAAATATTTCCACTACTAGTGCATGTCAAAATAACCTCTTTGTCACTTGATCTCTTGATCAGACATTCATCCTTGTGAAAGACAATGACATAGCCAATATCACAGAGTTGGCTTATGCTAATAAGACTGTGTTGCAATCCTTTCACATAAGCTAATTTTGTGATGGAGACTATGCTATTGGTGATCATATCATAGCCCTTGATGACTCCTCTGTCTGAACCTCCAAAGATCACCTTAGGTTCAATCTTCATAGGAGTATAGTCCTTAAGGTGTCTCCTTGTTCCAGTCATGTACCTTGAATATCCACTGTTCAAGTACCATATTGGCATTGTAGGGGTACTTGGACTACCATGTAAATACAGATTTATTTACCTTAGGAGCCCAAAAAAGAATGGGTCCTTGGTTCTTGTTATCTTGAAAATGCATATGTCTACCTGCAGTAGTCCTGACAGGAAGACTTACCCTTGCCCTTGGCATACTAGGATTGTGCCAACAATCTATGGCAAAGTGACCCACTTTACCACATCACCAACATTCATGAATGTTGTACCTCCTCTTCTAAACAGCCTTGGAATAAGTTGTCTATTTAGAGGAGAGAGAAGCATCCTTCTTCTTGTTTCTTTCAGCTAGTATCAGACTGAAAGTTAGTCTGCCAGTGGATGCACATGACATATTCTGAGTGGCACCAACAAATGTCATCTTTGCAGCTGATATGGAGTTGAGGGCTTCAGAAACTGTCAGGTGTGGCTTACTGACTGACTTACCCTTAATCATGGTGTTTGCTGGAGGAACCTGAAAATAGGCCACTGCCTTATCCTTGAGTGTGGGGGCTGGAGCATCAAACAGAAATGGTCTAAAATGGGCCGTTTAGATTTCCTCATGTGGATCCTTTAGTGCACTTACACCTATGCCCTTTCTCCTTTCATTGTAAGATACCCTTATATTCTTACATGAAGAGTTCTCATTCTTCCAATGACCATACATATTGTCCTGGTCATACCTGTTGAAGGGAGAGGTGGTCTGAAGCACTATAGGAGCTTTACCTTTCTCTTTGGAATGGGCAGCTCTGGAATTCCACTTGAACCCCAAACCTCTCTTATCCTTTTGAGGGGTGAAGGAGTCAATTAGTGGCAGCACAATTTTAGGCTTAGAGAATTCAGCCACAATCTTCTTCTTATTGAGAAGCTTCTCTTTAAGATCTATGATGATCTTGTTTTTCTGGCTATTGGTCCCAATTAGGATAATTGAGATTGTCTTCAGTTGGCTAACTTTCCTCCTCATCTGAGTAAGCAAGGGTGCAGACCAAAACTCTAGGGAAGCAGCTTACTGTAGGGAGATAATCTCCTTAGCTTGTCTCTTGACAAGCCTTTTGCTCTTCTTCAGAGCATCCAGAACTGCACCATACTTGTTAATCAATCGATTGATAGCATCTTCATATTCTGAATCATCATTTCCACTAGAGGAAGTGAATGCTTTAGAGTTTGAGCCAGACTTATAGATGAGGAAGAGCTAGGGATAGAGTGTACCTCATTAGGAGTAAGATTGTCCTGATTGTCTTCTAATATGTCCATGAGACTGAACTCCTCATCCTCTTCATAATCACTATCAGTAGAGGACAATGGGGCCCTTATACCAGATAGGGCAGCAGGATGTTCAACCTCTTCTTTATTATTCATGAGACCAATGTAGGCCTCCTCTTCATCTAATTTTGAAGACTTGGAATCATCATTTCCACTAGAGGAACTGAAGAGCTTGTGTGCTGAGCTATCAGCGCTTGATACTGATGATCCTATATCTGAGGCTAAGTTGAAAAGGCACAAAATCTGTGGCTTGCGGAAGGAGTATGTGACCTTTGTTACTTTAGTTCAAGGCTGTGCAACTCAGCCATCTTTGTTGGAACTTGAGAATCTGCTTGCTTCGCAGGAAAGTTTGGCCAGGCAGATGGCTGGAGTGACTGTTTCTGATGGTGGAAGTGAAGCTCTGTTTACTAGGAAGAAGAAGAAGAGATGGGAAGGTAAGAAGAAGAATACTGCGGTTGAAGATGTGCCTTCAACTTCTAATCAAGCAGAGAGGAGCGCTTCTACTAAGAAGGATTGGAAGAAGAACTTGAAGTGCTATAGATGTCATCAGTCGGGTCACTTCAAGAGAGATTGAAAGATGAAGCTGTAGCCGTGGCATGTTGCAGGCAAGGAGGAAGCTGGTCCTAATGCTGAGGAAGCTGGATGGGGAGGAGCTTTTATGACGGTCACTTGTGTCCGTGCTTTGTCCGTCATTGACTTCAAAGATGATTGGATTGTGAACTCCGGGTGTGGTCATCACCTCACCGAATACAAATCTAAGTTTTCCTCGCTACAAACTTACTCAGGTAATGAAGCTATCATTACTGCTGATAATACTGTTCATACTGTAGAGAAGGAGGGATTTGTGTCCGTGGGTAGTGATCAGGGTCAACTCACTTTAAGATGTGTCTATCACGTACTGGGAATGAAGAAGAATCTCTTCTACTAACGCAGTAGATTCAAGATATTAGGTTTTATTTGATAAAATAGAAGTGAAGTTTCTCCGCAACGTATCAACGGTTAAGGCTGATGTTGCTCACGTTGGAAGGAGAGTACAGAACTTGTTTGTTATTGCAACAAGTTACTATGTTGATCGGATGAGGGCCAATGGTAACGCAGCTATCTGGCATAAGAGGTTGGGGCATATAGGGATGGATAAGCTGAAAGCTATTGAAAGCAGAAGTCTTGTGAAAGGCTTGCCTAAGCTGTCATCCTTTGGCGATGGTCACGTTTGTGCAGGTTGTCAGTTCGGCAAGGCTCATCGTCTTCCGTTTGATAAGTTGTTGCGCGCTAGGGTTCGAAGAAAATAAACGCAACCGAACTAGCAACCCGATGAGGCAAGTGTACCTATCGAATTGTAGCAAGGGGACACAAGTGTCGTATTGAAATCCGGGAACTGTTGGCTATGCTTACTCACACGAACGCTATTATCTTATCGACGGAAAAACTAGGGTTTTAGAAAATCTAAGTGCATGGGAGAAAGTAAAGCTATACTAGAAAGAGAAACACTGCAATTAAGTAAAGCTATTAAGTAAAACGATTACTACGAATGGTAGAAAATATGAAAAGGAAATGCACTCGATCAAGATTCACCTCGGCTAAAGACGATTAAGAAAATGCGATAAAAAATCTAAACTTAATAGGATAAAGGCCCTTGACCATGGAGGTTCCTAAAGCTTGAACACGCTTCTCTCGAAGTCGTGCCCAACTGAGTTTAGGAATGTCCGACCGACTCTCGTCTAAATCGGAGGCCTAAAACTCGCTTTACGCGGTGAACCCCCTTATTGGATTTTACTCCAATCCGGGAGATTTGGACGTCTGCCTCTCTCGAGGGGTGCGTACAACTCCCTTTACTCTTGAATGCTCACTTCATTCTTTCGGCCTCTCGGCTAGCCCAGAATGAAAGCAAAGGCGGAGAGTATATATCGAAAATATACCTCCAACCCGTGATTAATCAAGAGTAATTCAAGGCCCTAACCTAAAAAAGAAAAGATTAATTAAAACATCATAACATAATCGCTCTAACCTCGGATCATCAAGATCGAGTACAAGGAGGATTAGTTAATCATTATGGAATGGAGGAAGGGGGATGAGTAGTAAAGCATAAGAACAACACAAGCTAAACAAGAACACAAGCTAAACAAGAACACTTTTATTAATTAAAAGGGGCAAGCTATACTATTGAAAATAAAATTACAAGTGCATGAAATGGAAATCCTATTCTAGCCCTACAATTAGCACTAAGCAAGAGCAAAGATTACAAAGAAAGCATAAACAAGCTAAGATTAAACTAGGGTTAAACAAAAATTACAAAGAGAGGGGGAGAGAGAGAGAAAGCATGAAAAAAACTCAAGAACCAAAGGGGCAGCACCTCCCCCTCTCAACCAAAGCTTCCTGAAATAGAGAGGGGGGGTCTCAATTTATAGAAATTTTTCTCGGGTTAGTCACGCCCTCCGACACGCCCTAGGGGGGGCGTGTTAGGTGGCGTGACAGTACTATGTTGACCTCGGGCTCTGGATTCTGGCGAGAGGGATGATTGCTTCGGTACGTCGGTGGTCACGCCCTAGGTCACGCCCGTGACAGGGGGCGTGACAGGCACGTCATGTCCAAATCATTGGTCGGAAATCCGTCAGTCGTCGAAAAGTTGATGTTACGCCCCAGGTCATGCCCGTGACGGGGGCGTGACGGTACTGTTTGCGTGCTGTGGCGGAACGGCATTTTTAATGCGGCGGCAGGCTTTGCGGCAGAGGGCGACACGCCCATGGTCATGCCTGGTGACACGCCCAGGGAGGGCGTGTCAGGGGGCGTGACAACGGTTTTGACCGTTTTCTGTCCCTTCCAGCAGGAGTCCTCGGGATCGGGTGACACGCCCTAGGTCACGCCCAGGGAGGGCGTGACAGGGGGGCGTGACAGGTCATTTTGGCCAATTTTCTGGAAACCTGCAAAAAGACAAGAAAAAGTCAGTGGCAATAATATTTACATTAAAATGATACAAATAAACTAATAATAGACATACTTTGTACAATATAAAATAGAAAATACGATAATAGTTTAGGCTACAAAACGTATTATCAAATTCCCCCAAGCTTAAGCTTTGCTTGTCCCCAAGCAAAAATATAAAAACTAGAAATTTTTAAAAAGGACTAATCAAAAAGTTCTAATTATGCCTACACAAGTACTATGCGAAATTCTAAGTAGGGAAAAGGTGAAATGTAATTCTAATTATGCCTACACAAGTACTATCCGAAAGAGTTGCTCTACTCCTATGGATTGTGGTCTGAAGCTTCGACGAGATGAAGGAAGGATTCTTCCTAATCCTTTGGTTTTCATAGCTCTTGTAGGGAGTTTGATCTACCTGACGATTACGAGACAAGACATAGCTTACGCTGTTGGTCTAGTAAGTCGGTTTATGGCAGAATCAAGGAAGTCTAACCTGGTGGCAGCGAAGAATATTTTGAGTATGTTAAGGCAACTTCTGATATGGGACTCCTTTATAGGAGGGACTCGAGCTTTTCTTTGCTAGGATACACGGATGCTGATTATGGTGGTGATTCGGATGACCGAAGATCAACTTTTGGTTATGTGTTCACTTGTGGATTAGTGAGCATCTCGTGGTATAGCAAGAAGATGGACTCGGTGTCCGTCTCTACTACGGAAGTAGAGTATAAGGCTTCGGCTTTGGCTGCTCGAGAAGCAATCTGGCTGAGGAGGCTAGTAGAGGACGTCCTGCAAGGTCCTAATTTGCTCCGAGGAGACAATGCGTGTGCTCACAAACTGGTGAACAATCTAGTTTGTCACGCAAGGACCAAGCATATTGAGATCGAACACCACTTCATCAGGGAGAAGGTGTATGAGGGATCTCTTGTGGTCGGGCATGTTTGTAGTGAAGATAACCTTGCTGACATCTTCACAAATTATTTGTCGAAGGGGCCTTTCCAGCGACTACGAGGTCTACTGGGCTTGATCACCACTTCTCACTTCAAGTGGGAGTGTTGAAATTTGTGAAGTGAAAGTGGGTGATTGGGTAGTCCGGGCGGCCTGCGAGGACTGACCGCGCGGACTGACGTTATAGTCTGGCGGTCTGGTGTTGGAGGCCTGTGGATTTCTGATGGCCTATGTGCGGATTGAACTCCACAGACTGCGCAGACTGATTGAGTCCGGTAATTTCTTGTTGTCTGCGCTTTGCATGTTTGGAGTCCGCAGACTGCACAGACTGAGGTTTGGAGTCCGCAAGATCGGCGATTGGTCTGGTCTTGAGTTGCGGTGGTGAGCCACATTCTTTGTGGCGATCTGGCCTTGGAGCTGGCAGTCTGACTTGGTGTCCGTTGAGCTCGTGCCTTTTGGTTGGCAGGTTGCTAGACTTGGTCATACACTGTGACAAGTTCAGGGTGCCCGCATAGTCCGTTGTTGACCAGGCGATCTGCTTGTTGGTCATGGACTTGTACTGCGGGCGTGTGTTGTATTGTGGTGTCTGCATAGTCCACTATTGACCGATCAATCTTCCTATTGGTCATGGACTTGAGCTACGGGCTGGTGCTGTGTTCGCAGTATCCGCATAGTCCGTTATTTACCGGGCGGAATGCCTGTTGGTCGTGGACATATTGCGGAATGCTTCGGTGTTGCAGAGTCCGCTAAGTCTGCTGTGACCGGGCGATGTGCCTGTTGGTCGTGTACTTGTGCTTGCAGACTAATGCAGTGTCCACAACTCTGTGCGGACTGTCATCTCGCCTTGGTGCTTGGCATTTTTCAGCTGGTCTGTTCTTGCTCCTGCGGATTAGGCGGACAGCTTGGTGCAGGCTGGTCTTCGGCTAGCTGATCAGCTATGGCGGATTGCTCGCGAGTCCAACATTATTGACGCGGACAATGCGGACTCGACGGACTGGCTGTGCTAGCTATGATCAAGGGGAGTGTTGGTACCCTAGTTTGGATTTGAGTTAAGTCATTTCAATTAGTTTCTTGACCCAAGATTTATCTATGGTCAAAGGTTAGTTGTTAGGTTAGATTCCCTTAGTTGTAGAGTTGTTACTTATCCAGATGAAAATATGGTTAAGTTATTTTTAGTTCGACTATAGTCGAACGCCGCTCGACTATCGTCTATCAGCAGATCGACTATCTCTGAGTTAGCTCTTCTTTGTTAGGTCGACGATCTGTGGTCTCAGCATCGTCGATCGTCGAGCCCTACTCTACTTCTTTTGTCTAGACAGGTTTCTTGTAGGTCGACTATCGGTTTCTTGTAGGTCGACTATCTGTTCTTGTAGGTTGACTATCTGTTCTTGTAGGTCGACTATCTGTTCTGATAATTCGACCATCCGCTCTGAGAGGTCGACGATCTCCGTGAGTCGTTCGACGATCGTTTGTCTGCACTTAGAGATTTTATATTCTTTCTCTTCTGTGATTTATTTCTTATTTATATGGCTTATTTTATTAAAGATTATTTCCTTGATTTTATGCATACATATCAAGGCAATCTTTGCGTCATTCTTTATGCATAAGTCAAGTTATATCTAACAAAGTCTTTTGTCTTATTAGTTGACATAATCTTTATTCTTTATCTGCCATGCTGTCCTTTATAGCCGTTAGACAGAAAAGTCTTTCTATGGTCGTAAAGAGGTTGCTTTTGATGTGACTTTTTCTAATATCTTTTAGTCTTGCAGATTGGATAAGCAGCTTCTAAGGAAGCTTTATTTCTTTATAGAATGTACTTTCTCCAGGCTAGTTGTTTTGTGCTATTTGCAGCCTAGATTGCAGATCTCAGAGGAAGACAAGTTTTAAAATCAAGAGAAAGTTTAAAGCCGTTACAAAGGCTAATATAAAGTGATTTTGAAAGAAGTTTTGATATATTGAATACATACACACATATACAGATATTCATATACTCAACCAGAACAAGAAGATACAGCTCTCAGACATTTTCACATACAGCTGAGAAGATCAACTTTCTTCAGTGCTCTCTTCTTCAATCCTGAGTTCATCCTTCTAACAGGAACATTCATACTCAGTGCTTTAGAAGAAGAAGAAGAAGAAGAAGAAAGAAAAGCTGTTCAAGAAGAACAACCATTCCACATCAAGAGTCTTCTTCAAGCTGCTCCTTCAAGAACTTCAAGACAACAGTTCATCTCTGTCAAAAGTTCTGAAGAGAACCTGCACCCTGAAAAAAGGATTCTTCCTGGATATTCTCTAAGCTAGGGGAGCCTTGATTCCTTCAGAGCTTTCTATAGCTCAGTGCAATCCAATAGCTTCTCTTATTCTGTTTAACAATAGAGAAGACATTCTAACTCTCTCAACTTCCTATACAAAGGGTTATTACTCCCTTCAAAAGTGAACCTTGGTGGCAGGGCACCTTAGCAAAAACCTGTGTTGGATTTTGAGCTCCTGATCAAAAGCTCAAAGGGTCAACTTGATCTACCTGAACCAGATCAGCTGGTGGCAGGGCACCTGAAAATAAACCTGTAGAGGATTCCTACCAGGGTGGTAGAAGAGTGGATGTACCTATTGAGAGGGAACCAGTATAAATCTTTATGTGTTGTCTGTGTTGCTTATTTTAATTACTACACTGTGGCTGTGAGTAGAACTAACCAGGATTGCTAGTTGCTGTGTTAGGACTAAAGCTTAAACTGTAATTACAGTTAGCTTTCTCTTGTGCACCTCAATTTGTGTTAGGATCTAGGGTTTAATACATCTATATTCTTATTCCGCAAATTTACTCTAAGGGAGTTGATTAGATTGTCATATATTTGATTACTCTATTCACCCTCCCCCCTCTAGAGTTGTATCTATCCTCACTTTCAATTGGTATCAGAGGGAGGTTGACTGACTATATAGGCAAACACCTGAGTCACAAGATCTAGATAGATACCAAGTTTATAGATATTCACTTCATGGCCCAGTACAAGGATTATTCTAGCACCATACCTGCAGTATGCAACTTAGCTAAGTTCAGCATCTGGAAGGCAAAAATCAGACTGTATATGAATTCTATTGATGAAGATATTTTTTCTTCTATTTTGACAGGACCACCAACACCACCTACTGCAACTAATGCTATAACTTCAACAAATCTGAGTGCAGTTCCACCTCCTGACTACAATGATGATTACAAGAAAGCAAAGATAGCTGATGCAAAGCTATGAACATTCTGGCTCAGACCATGTCTGATGAAACTTTCCAGAAAGTGGCTGATTGCACTTCTACAAAAGCCATGTGGGACTCACTGAACTAGATTGTAGCTGTTTCAGCTGATGAGAGGAAGGACAGAAGGTCCAACCTCATATCCCAATATGAGAATTTCAAGAAGACTGAAGCAGAATCAGTTGAGGCAATGTACACCAGGCTCAGCTTTATCATCAATGAGCTGAGAACCCTTGATAAGGAGATAACATTGACAGAGGTCAATGACAAGATATTAATATGCTTCCCCAGCATATGGGATCTCAGGATCTGGCCCATCAAAGAGTCCAGAAGTACAACTGAGATCTAAACTGAAGCTCTCCTTGACAAGCTCAAATCATTTGAGCAATTACTGAAGACCAGGGAAGCTGAAGCTGAAGCCAAAGCTCTTACTCTAACAAGGAAAGAGCAAACTCTTGCTCTAAAGGCTGCTGATGCATCTGAAGGAAGCCAATCAAATGAGGAGCTAATGGCACTCTTTGCCAAAAGGTTTCTCAAAATGGGCAGAAAGGACTTCAGAAAGAAGTCTTCAAGATATGAAGACAATCCAAGGTATGACAGATCACCTGCTAAAGAAATTATATGTTATGGTTGCAGGAAACCTGGACACATTTTACCTCAGTGTCCAGAGGAAAAGAACAAGGAGAAGAGAAAAGACAAAGAATATCAGAAGAAGCATTCCAAGTCCTCCTCCTACAAAAACAAGAAGAAGGAGAAAAGATTTATGGCTGAAACCTGGAGTGAGACTGATGAGGAATCTTCCTCCTAAAGCTCCAGTGAAGATGAGGAAGAGAAGAAGGCAAAAGAAATTTGCCTAATGGCAATTGATGCCTGCAGCAATCATTCAGCCGCAGAGAGTTCTGATGAAGAAGAAATGCCTACTGAAGATCAGGTATTGTCTTCTTATGATTTTACTTCTGTTGAATTTATATTTGAATTTAAATCTCTTTGTTTAGATTTAATTAGCTCAGAGAAGGAGATTAAGGAGTATAGAAATAAGATAGTTGAATCAGAATCCCTATCTAGTGAAAATGTTAGGCTAGAAGTTAAACTTACTAGATCTACTGAAGAAATCAAATTTCTTAAAACTGAACTAGCCAAATCTAAAAGATTAGAAGAATCTCTTAATGGTCGAAGTCTTAAGCTGCTAGAGATTACTAACATGTCAAACACTAGGACAGGTAACAACAAGCTAGGCCTAGGAGCTTCACCAAGTGAACCCCCCATAGTTCTGAAAAACCATCTTTCCACTCCAGTAAACTTTATTTCAGTTGATGGAATAAAGAATACTGAGCAAGTAATTCAAGTTAACAAAGCTTTAAATAAGGTTAAGAGAGAAAAGAGAAAACAGAAATTTAAAGAACTATAAAAATGTTCGAACTATGCTCGACGATCGCAGGCCCAATAGTCGAACGATACTCGACGATCTGAGCATAGATCGTCGAACGCTGATCGACGATCTGAACATGATTTTCAAAATAACAACCTGAACCTCAGAAACACTAAGGTAAATAGAAACACTAGGTTCATTGACCCATCAACTGCATGGAGTATTCCACCTAGGGGGTTCTTATCCCTTAGGATATAAACCTCAACCTGCTTATTCTTTCATTTCAAGTTTTAATTATGTGAAGAATAATGGACCTAAGGTTGTCTGGGTCCACAATGTCTAACTATTTATTTTGCAGGTGAAGACCTATCCAATTACTAAAGACAAATGGTATTTGGATAGTGGATGTTCCAAACATATGACAGGAAACAAAAACAATCTGTCAAGCTTCAAGGCCAAGCTTGGACCAAAGGTGATCTTTGGGGATTCTAGTTGTAGTCAAACAGAAGGATATGGTAAGTTTACCATTGGAGCAGTGAAATTCAAAAGGGTTGCATATGTAACTAGGCTGAAGCACAACTTAATCTTAGTAAGCCAGTTATGTGATGCAGGTTATCAGGTATCATTCACTGACACTCTTTGCAATATTACTTTGAATAGTAATGTAGTGTTAATAGGCATTAGACAGGGTAACATTTACTTAGTAGATTTTAATTCAACTCAGTCTTAAATCTGTCTGTTTAATGAAGTAACCAATAATAACACCTTATGGCATAAAAGGCTTAGCCATATTAACCTCAAGAATATATCTAGGTTATCTAAATACAACCTTGTTAAAGTCTTACCTTCTTGCTCCTACAAGAATGAAGGTCTATGCAGGGCTTGTCAATTAGGCAAGCAAACCAAAAATTCTTTTAAATCTGTAAATAAGAGTGATTCACCTAGAATCCTGTATTTATTACATTTGGACCTTTTTTGCCCAATAAATGTACAGAGTCTAGGAGGGAAATTTTACACTTTAGTGATTGTAGATGATTTCTCTAGGTTCACTTGGGTGTTCTTTTTGAGAACTAAGGCTGATAACTTCAAAGTTCTTACAGACTTTCTGCTATGTGTACAGACTACGTATTCTACTCATGTTGCCTTTATCAGAAGTGATCATGGTACTGAGTTTGAGTCTCTTCTCATGCAAGAATTCTGTGAGAAAGAAGGTATCAAACATAGCTTCTCTGCTCCTAGAACTCCTCAACAAAATGGGGTAGTGGAAAGGAAAAATAGAACCCTAATTGAAGCTGCAGGAACATTGTTGGCAGATGCTAACATTCCTCTCTCTTATTGGGCAGAAGCTGTTAGCATAGCTAATTATGTTTTGAACAGATGTCTGATACACAAGCTTAAGAGTAAAACTCCTTATGAATTACTTAAAGGAAAGAAACCTAAAATTAACTATTTTAGAGTCTTTGGTTGTGTAGTGTACATTCACAATAACAACAAAGAATTCCTTAGAAAGTTTGAAGCAAAAGCGTCAATGGAAATTTTTCTTGGATATTCCCAAGTAAACAAAGCTTATAGGGTGTTTAACAAATCAACTTTAAAAATAGAAGAGTCTATGCATGTTTCCTTTGATGAGTCAGAGATGTTTTACAAGGAGAAGGAAACTTCTCCTTCCTCAAACTCATTGCAGGTACCAGAGTTATGCAAAGATCTCACCCATGAGATTCTCCCTCTATCGACTCTTCATATCACTGATTTAGATAGTGATGAAGACCTTGTGGAAGCAGTTGCTGTACCACCAATAGTTAATCCTATTCCACAAGAGGAATTAATCCAAACTTTTGTTGAAGATCACATCCCACCTGCTGATATTGTCACACTTAGAGATCATCCTACATCTCAAGTGATTGGTGACATATCAGCTGGTGTGCAAACAAGACATCAATTAAGACAGGATGTGATGCATGCTTGTTTCCTTTCATAAATTGAGCCCCTCACCATAAAAGATGCTGAGCTAGATCCCCACTTGATCACTGCTATGCAAGAGGAGCTCAATCAATTTAAAAGATGTAAAGTATGGACTTTGGTTCCATGACCAAAAGGCCAACTGATCATAGGCACCAAGTGGGTGTTTAGAAACAAGTTGGATGCCCAAGGAATTATTATAAGGAATAAAGTTAGGCTTGTAGCTCAGGGCTACAGACAGGAGGAAGGTATAGACTATGACCAAACCTTTGCCTCTGTTGCAAGGCTAGAGGCAATAAGGATTTTTCTAGCCTATGCAGCCTATATGAAGTTTAAGGTTTTCTAAATGGATGTCAAAAGTGCATTCCTAAATGGTGAGCTAAAGGAAGAGGTGTTTGTTGAACAACCTCCTGAGTTTGTTTCTTCAACTCAACCCTCATTTGTTTATAAGTTGCAAAAAGCTGTTTATGGACTTAAGCAAGCACCCAGAGCCTGGTATGAGACTCTAGCTAGTTTTCTGTTAGAGCACAACTTTGTTAGGGGAGTAGTTGATAGAACCCTGTTTGTTAAGAATCACAAGGACACAATCCTGTTAGTTCAAGTCTATGTAGATGACATTATCTTTGGTTCCACTAATCCCAAACTATGCAAAAGGTTCTCAGACCTGATGCACTCTAAGTTTGAGATGAGTAGTATGGGTGAGCTGTCTTACTTTCTTGGTCTCCAAGTGAAGCAAGATGCTGATGGCATCTTCATCTCCCAATCAAAATATGCCAAGGAATTGGTAAAGAAGTTTGGGATGGCTGATGCTTCAGCAATGCATACACCCATGACTACAAATATAGTTATAGATTTTGCTGATCAGGGTAAGCTAGTTGATCAGAAAAACTATAGGGTCATAGTTGGTTCCTTATTGTATTTAACTGCAAGTAGACCTGATATAATGTTTGCCACATGCCTATGTGCTAGATTCCAGGTCAACCCCTTGGAATCTCATTCGATTCTTCTCAAGAGAATTTTGAGATACCTGAAGGGATGTCCAAATTTAGGACTGTAGTACCCAGCTGAATCAGAATTTGAGTTAATTGGATACTCTGATTCTGACTATGCTGGTTGTAGAGTTGACAGGAAAAGTACCTCAGGGATATGTCAGTTCCTGGGAGAGAGATTAGTCACTTGGTTCTGCAAGAAACCGACTTCTGTCTCAACTTCAACTACAGAGGCTGAATATATAGAAGCTGTTAGTTGTTGTTCACAGATCCTGTGGATTCAAAACAAGCTTTTGGATTATGGGTATACACACAAGAACACAAAAATCATGTGTGACAGTACCAGTGCTATTTCCATAGCACAAAATCCTGTGCACCACTCTAGGACCAAGCACATTGAGATCAGACACCATTTTTTAAGAGATTGTGTGGAAAAGAACAAAATCAGTCTTGAGTTCATATCCCTTGACCTTCAAAGAGGTGATATTTTCACCAAGCCCTTAGATGAACAGAAGCATCTTTTCTTTTTGAATCAACTAGGTATGATAAATGGATTAGACCAAGTATAGATTTCTTCTTATGTTGAAATCTGCTCGAATATCGTCGAACGTCGTTCGACCATAGTCGAACAGGTTGAGCCTATCGTTGACCTATGGTCGATGATGGCTCAATTGTTTGTGAAGACAGAAATAGTCGATCGATAGCTCGACTACTCTGCTTTAGGAAACGATCGTCAAACGATCGATCGACCATCGTTTCTAGTATCTGTTGAAATAGGTCGACGATTGTTGTTTTACTATAAACCGATGGTCGACCTAGGTTAATAGATCGTGCTTTTTGTAGTCGACAGAGCTCGTCGTTTCATATTCCTCTTTCCTGCTTGAAAGGTTTGACTTGAGCTCTGCCCCACGCTTTCTGCTTTCGTCTCTCTCATCTTCCCCAACCAAACCCATGGCAATTGCTCCTGCTTTGCTGACAGTGATGAAGTTTGATGCTGGCTTTAGCGTCGATTTTGACTCCTTCAGTGCCTGCGATGCCGACATTCTAGAGATACTGCAGCTATGCAAAGATCAAGGATTGGAAAAGCTTATGTCTACACGGATCAAGATAAACATTCCAGAGATCAAAGAATGGGTCTACACATCATCCTCCAGCGACGAATCGATGACCAGGACTATCGGCGGCGAGGAGGTAATTTTGACTCCTGCCGTCTTGACTGAGATTTTTGATTTGATAAATGGACAAGAAGAGTATGATCAAGATACTCAAGAGTATAGAAGGATGCTGCTAGAGCTAGGACATGCTGAAGGCATTCCTTCTAAGTTGCTGAAGGTAAGTTTCCCCATGAAGATCAAGTTCTTGGCAGAACTAGTTGGAAAAGTGCTGTTGGGAAAGCACTCTGCACACGACAACATTACCAGGCAGCAGTTTGCCTTAATGTGTGCCATTGTCAACAAGAAAGAAATCAATTGGGAAGGAATAGTTTTTGATTTGATCAGGAAAAAGAATTCTATGAAAGAGGTGACCCTAGGAAGGGTGATTGGAATATTTCTGAGAGAGAAATACCCTCAACTGCTGGGAACAGTTTCTACAACAATCAATGCAAGCAAAAAGATGGATCCCACTTTGTTTATCAAGTGGAGAAGGAACATCCTGAAGCCTTCACCTACTGGGGTTGCTCCTATTACATCTGAGTGCACAAGGATAGTACCAGTCACTCCCCACCTAATTGAAGAAGGCTCTTCCATTTCCCTCATTTCATCTACATCTGCATCTGCATTGCAATCCACCTCTACTGCAGTTCCATCCACATCTGCATTGCCATCCACTTCATCTGCATTGCCATCAACCTCTACTGCAGTACCATCTACATCCACTGTTATTCTCCATGCATCACCACCAGCATCTCCAACTCTTTCACATCCTAGTTTTGATCTGTTTGCTTCTGAGACTCTACCAACTCTACCTCAGTCACCAATCTCACATCAAGATCATATTGATCTTTATGCATCTGCATATCCATCACCAGTTCATGCATCTGCATCTCATCAGGAGAACATCATCCCAGATGATCATCCATCTGTTGTGATTCCCCCATCTACATCTATTGAAATCAAACCAGCTCTCATTGCAAGCATCATAAAGCTAATTACTCCTTCAATCAAATCAATGATTGAAGAAGCAATTGCCCCTCTTGTTGCCTCCATTTCATCTCTTACATCTTCCATTACAGCCCTCTCCAATTCTGCTGAGCCCTCTTCTTTTAGGGGCCAGAATTCAGTACCAACTGAAGTCAGGCATGGGGAGATATTCCAGGAAGATGTCTCAGGACTTCCTCTAGTCATTCTTTCAGCTGCAGTTCCTGAAGATATACCATCAGATGTCATTCTTACAGCTAAAGATTAAGAGGTTACAACATCAGTTGAAGCTGCAGTTTCAGATCCAACTGAGGTTATAGCTAAGGCTGAGTTTGCCTTCAGAGTATGTCTTGAAGAATCCTCCACTCCTATTATTGTCATATATCTATAAGGAGTCATCACCTCCTACGCTTTACCTAGAAAACCATTACCTTCTCTTCGAAGCTAGATGAGTTATGGGAGTTAGGAAATTCTGCAGGTAATTCAACTTCTCAATTCCTTGACATGTTAACTGACATGTTAACTTGTGAATACCTTGAAGGGATTTTTATGTACCATTTAGAAAACCTTTGTGTCCCTTTGGTTACAGATCAAGCTCAAGATATTCAAGAATCTGCTCCAGAACCTTCTGCAGAAGATAAAGGACCTGAGTCTATTGTAGCAGATCAGGAATTTGTGCAAGTTTCAGAAGAACTGGTCCCCAAGACAGTTATAGATGAGCAAGTAGAAAAATCAACTGTGTGGGATGATACTCCTGGATTAGATCTGGATTCTCTATTGGCTCAGGATGCTATAGAAGAAGAATTGGAAAAGCCTGCTTTAAAAGTAAAAGAAAAGGCTATTCAAGATTTCATTGATCCCTATGACCAACCTCAGTCATCTTATTCTGATGATGAGGAAGATTCAGAAGATTCAGATGGAACAAAGAAAAGAAAAATTGCTCAAAGGAAAAGGAAAGCTCAAGCTCCTCCTCCTCAAAATCCAGATCATGACACTCCCTACTACATTTTGAAAGGAATTGATCCCAAAGCAAAGAATTTTGAGGCCTGGGTATGGTACTCCAAGAATGAACAAAAAGCAAGGAAGAAGAGCAGGAGGTACTCTCCTCCTCCCAAGGGATTTCCTAGAGGTCCTCCTCCTCCTCCATCTGTTAGTGCTTCTGGAAATATTGCTTCCAGATCTTCTGCTTCTTTAGCTAGCCAGAATCAGTCCTATACATATCAGAGAAAGGGAAGGCAACCTCCTCCAAGCAGCTCATACAATCAGAGGCAGACTAGGCACTCAGACACTCCAAAAGAACAGGTAAAGGAAGTTGTATATCAACAACCTACCTTCTCTCCTCCTCCAACTCCTGAGTCTTCTCCTAAACAAAGATTGTCTTCTTCAAAAGAAAAACCTACTCAGGTCAAGCAAGCTGATTTCAAAGGAAAAAGAGTTGTATACTCTGACAGGTCTAACAAAAAGTTTGCTGAATTTGCTCCTCCACCCAGTCTTTCAATTCCAGAGCCAACAGATCTGAATGACAAGCCATCTCAAGAACAAGCTGAAAGTTTTCTAACTCAGTCAGTGAAATTTAAAACTGTAAATCCTTTGGATCTATCTGAAGAAAATTAGTATGAAAGCCAAGAGCTTGATTCCAACTTTAGAATGGCTAGATTTTTAGAACTAGTTGGAGCTGCACAAATCAGGAAAGCTAAATCAGAAGGCAAAGACATATCAGAATTCTCCACCATGTCAAAATACATGAAGAAATAGTTGGATAGATTTCAAGTCAGCTCAGAGGTTTTTGATGTTAAAAAATATATGGAAAAGCATCCAGAGGCTATTTTTCCCAGAGCAAGTGAATCTAAGATCATTGGAGAACAGGACTTACAGATTTCAAAGAAGGATGCTCTTGATCCTAACAGGAAAATTTCTTTTATTCCTGTCTCTTCCTCTTCTAAACCAAACTCTGATACTATATAGATTTATTTGTATTGCCAATCTGTTTTGCTTGTTTGTTTGATTTCATGTTTGATATGAATGCTGCTTGTTTGTTTTATTTGTTTGATTTCATGTTTGATATGATATGATACACCTTGATCCTAACAGGTTAATGTTGCTTTTATATATATTTATAGCATTTTTTTTTGTTTTGAGAAACTTAACCCAAATAGGGGGAGATTGTTGGTACGCTAGTTTGGATTTGAGTTAATTCCTCTCAATTAGTTTCTTGACCCAAGATTTATCTATGGTCAAAGGTTAGTTGTTAGGTTAGATTCCCTCAGTTGTAGAGTCTTTGCTTATCCAGATGAAAATCTGGTTAAGTTATTTTTAGTTCGACTATAGTCGAACGCCGCTCAACTATCGTCTATCAGTTGATCGACTATCGTCTATCAGCAGATCGACTATCTCTGAGTTAGCTCTTCTTTGTTAGGTCGACGATCTGTGGTCTCAGCATCGTCGATCGTCGAGCCCTGCTCTACTTCTTTTGTCCAGACAGGTTTCTTGTATGTCGACTATCAGTTTCTTGTAGGTCGACTATCTGTTCTTGTAGGTCGACTATCTATTCTTGTAGGTCGACTATCTGTTCTGATAGTTCGACCATCTGCTCTGAGAGGTCGACGATCTCCGTGAGTCGTTCGACTATCATTTGTCTGCACTTAGAGATATTATATTCTTTCTCTTCTGTGATTTATTTCTTATTTATATGGCTTATTTTATTGAAGATTATTTATTTGAATTTATGCATACATATCAAGGCAATCTTTGCATCATTCTTTATGCATAAGTCAAGTTCTATCTGACAAAGTCTTTTGTCTTATTATTTCACATAATCTTTATGCTTTATCTGTCATGCTGTCCTTTATAGCCGTTAGACAGAAAAGTCTTTCTCTGGCCGTAAAGAGGTTGCTTTTGATGTGACTTTTTCCAATATATTTTAGTCTTGTAGATTGGATAAACAACTTCTAAGGAAGCTTTATTTCTTTATAGAATGTACTTTCTGCATGCTAGTTGTTTTGTGCTATTTGCAGATCAAAAGAAAGTTTAAAGCCGTTACAAAGGCTAATATAAAGTGCTTTTGAAATAAGTTTTGATATATAGAATACATACACACATATACAGATATTCATATACTCAACCAGAACAAGAAGATACAGCTCTCAGACATTTTCACATACAGCTGAGAAGATCAACTTTCTTCAGTGCTCTCTTCTTCAATCCTGAGTTCATCCTGCTTACAGGAACATTCATACTCAGTGCTTCAAAAGAAGAAGAAGAAAGAAAAGCTGTTGAAGAAGAACAACCATTCCACATCAAGAGTCTTCTTCAAGCTGCTCCTTCAAGAACTTCAAGACAACCGTTCATCTCTGTCAAAAGTTCTGAAGAGAACCTGCACCCTAAAGTAAGGCTTCTTCTGGATATTCTCTAAGCCAGGGGGAGCCTTGATTCCTTCAGAGCTTTATATAGCTCAGTGCAATCCACTTGCTTCTCTTATTCTATTTAACAATAGAGAAGACATTCTAACTCTCTCAACCTCCTGTACAAAGGGTTATAACTTCCTTCAAAAGTGAACTTGGTGGCAGGGCACCTTAGCAAAAACCTGTGTTGGATTTTGAGCTCCTGATCAAAAGCTCAAAGGGTCTACTTGATCTACCTGAACCAGATCAGTTGGTGGCAGGACACCTGAACAAAAACCTGTAGTGGATTCCTACCAGGGTGGTAGAAGAGTGGATGTACCTATTGAGAGGGTACTACTATAAATCTTCTTGTGTTGTCTGTGTTGCTTATTTTAATTACTGCACTGTGGCTGTGAGTAGAACTAACCAGGATTGCTAGTTGATGTGTTAGAACTAAAGCTTAAACTGTAATTACAGTTAGCTTTCTCTTGTGCACCTCACTTTGTGTTAGGCTCTAGGGTTTCATACATCTATATACTTATTCTGCAAATTTACTCTAAGGGATTTGATTAGATTATCATATTTTTTATTACTCTATTCACCCCCCCCCCCCTCTAGAGTTGTATCTATCCTCACTTTCAGGGAGGTTAGCCTATCTCATAGGGCGGTGACCACACTCCTCACCCCGTCCATAAATAGGACCCCCCGGCACTTCATTTGTAACTGTGTGAACAGTAAGTTGAACTCGGATTTAGTGCTGCGGACTCGGTTTTCCTATCAGCGTGGTTTGAGCACACTTAACTGGTTGCTGTTTGCAGGTGGCACGGCTAACACTGTGAAGCCAGGTGTTTGGTTTTGACTTCGGTCAGGCTCAATGATGTTTGCGGACTGTTTTTTGAAATTTACCAGTTTTCTCTCTGCTTCAAGTTTTCAAGTTCAATAACCTGTCCGCCGGACTCGGCAGTTAGGCGATCTGTTCACCAGTTCGGCAGCAGCAGTAGTTCAACGAGTAACGGTGTATTTGCGCGACCTCGCGGTTTACGCGAACTTCATTGTTCAGTTTGGCTTCAGCATCAGTTCGGGCGGTCTCTGCGACTTCTGCGGACAGGCGGTCTCGGCGGTCTCCAGTTTGTTGTCTGCCCGAATTGAAACTTGTATCTCGGCGGTCTTCGAACAGAGCTCGATGATCTGAACAGAAATAGCTTTGGTGATGGTCCAATCTCCCCCTCTGTTAATGTGATCCAAGGCTGAATCGTCGAACTCAGGTCGACGACTTCTGAACTCTTAACTCTGGTATAGTCGATCTTCGAACGGAACTCGATGATCTGACCCAAAACTGATACATTATATCTCGGCGGTATTCGAACAGATCTCGACTATCTGAACAGAAACATCTATGGTGATGGTCCAATCTCCCCCTCTGTTAATGTGATCCAAGGCTGAATCGTCGAACTCAGGTCGACGACTTCTGAACTCTGAACTCTGGTATAGTCGATCTTCGAACGGAGCTCGACAATCTGACCCAAGATCGTCGAACTCAGCTCGACGATCGTCGAATGAAGCTCAGAGCTTTGAACATTCTTTCAGAGGTAAATCTAAAATCAATCCTGTTCAGAGGCAGTCTTGGGTCAGATCGTCGAGCTCCGTTCGAGGATCGACTATACCAGAGTTTAGAATTAAGAAGTCGTTGACCTGAGTTCCACGATTCAGCCTTGGATCACATTAACATAGGGGGACATTGGACCATCACCATAGCTGTACATGTCATCCACTGATTCAGTTTCTCCCTTTTTGAAGTTCTCATATTGGCTTATGAGATGAGATCTCCTGTCCTTCCTTTCATCAGCAAATCCTGAGATTGTAAATTATTGAGCTGAGTTCGACGATCTTGGGTCAGATCATCAAGCTTCGTTCGAAGATCGACTATACCAGAGTTCAGAGTTCAGAAGTCGTCGACCTGAGTTCGACGATTCAGCCTTAGATCACATAAATAGAGAGGGAGATTGGACCATCACCATAGCTGCCTCTGATCACCATAGTTTAGAGTTCAAAAGTCGTCGACCTGAGTTCTGATACCAGAGTTCAGATGTTTCTGTTTTTTTTTAAAATTTGATTTATGTTTGTTATTTCACATCCTGTCATGTAAATAGTAATCCTTACCCAAATAGGGGGAGATTGTTGGAACACCCTATTACTAATTTGGGTAAGGATCACTATGTGATTAGGATTTTGTTTTGACCTTGCTGTATTGTCTGATAGGTCAATTAGAATGAGTCTTAGGGTTAGTACTTAGGTTTGAAAGCTGCCCTCAAGACCTTCTACAGATCAGGATTCAAGTGCTGAAGACTAGGACAATTCTCGTCGAGCTCTATTCGACGATCGTCGAGCTCTATTCGACGTTTTCTCTTGAACTTTGTTTTCCTTAGGTAAATAAGGATTCTTCCTAGCTACCTCTACAACACCCTTTCCCCCAAAATTTGGTGGGCTTGGCCCAAGGGAAATGACTTGGGCTTCTATTTTCATCTTTTAGGTCAAATTGTTGACTTTGTAGACTTGGAGAGTTGACTTGGTCAACATGATGAGTAGGCTGACCCCACTTGATGGTCATGAGCCCAATGGCACCACCCAACTTGGGTTGGGTCAAGGGGGTGCCCTACTTAGGCTAATTGGGCCTATGAGTGTGGGTTTGACCAAATAGGCCTAAGGTTGACTTTGGTCAACTGGGGTCAAATTGTTGACTTAGTGACATGCCCTAGGGTCCACTTAGATTGTTTTTAGGGTTAGGGAAATGTGGTGGGGTCATGGTGTGGCTAGGGTCCTTATTTAGGCTAGTTTGACTTAGTTGACTTGGTCCTATAGTGGGCCCACATGGCTACAACCCACTACCTAGGGTCAAACCTAGCTAATTTCCCTAAAACCCACCCCATGCCTAACCCAATCTAAGTTAAGGGGTCTAGAAGTAACATGGGATGTTACAAATCCTATAAACAAAAAATAATAATTTCGTCCCCGAAATTTAAGTTCGGGTCTACGGGGTTCTACTTGCAAGAATTTTAAGCAACTTTAAAATATAAATTAAAAGTACCTGATACAAATAGCTCCAGGTGTTGCTCCAGCATCAGATCCCTCGGCTCCCAGGTGTGCTCCTCCTGTCCATGGTTGGACCATAACACCTTCACGAGAGGGACCTTCTTCTTCCGCAACACTCGGACGGCTGTATCGTCAATCTAGATCGGCTCCAATCTAACTGATCTGTCAGGCTCTACCGGTCCGGCTGTAGTAGTAATGTGCTTCTCCAGCCGAAGGAGAGCTCTTCGCAAGGAAGAGACATGGAAGACGTCATGTAAGGTACTCAACTCCGGTGGCAGCTGTAGTCGGTAAGCCAAGGGGCCGATCCGCTCTAGGATCAAGTAAGGCCCCATATATCGCGGACTGAGCTTCTTGTGCCTCTGCACCCGAGAGATACCATGAACTGGACGTATCTTATGGAAAACCCTGTCCCCAACCTGGAACTCCACCTTCCGGTGCTGAGCATCATAGTACTTTGCCTGCCTGCTCTGTGCCTCCAATAGCCAATCCCTGATCAAACAAATCTGGGCCTCTGTATCTTCCACGAAATCTGATCCGAGAGCTCAAGTATCCACATCCTGGACCCAAGATAGCTGTGTCCGACACTTCCTCCCATAGAGTGCCTCATAAGGAGCCATCCCGATGCTGGCCTGGTGGCTGTTGTTGTATGAGAACTCAATCAGTGGCAGTAGCTTCTCCCAAGGCTTCCCCGTATCCAATATACATAGCCTGAGCAGGTCCTCTATAGTCCTATTTGTCCGCTCCGTATGGCCATCGGTCTGCGGATGGAAGGCAGTGCTAAAGGTGAGTCTAGAACCCAAGTAAGCATGCACTGCCCTCCACTCCCTGGAAGTGAAACGACCGTCTCGGTCCGAGACAATAGACCTGGGGATGCCATGGTATCTGACGAACTACTCCACAAACACTCTCACCAATACAGCAACAGGAGCATCCTTTCTGACCGGAATGAAACGCGCTACCTTGGTAAGTCTTTCTACAATAACCCAGATGGAATTGTGCCCAGAGTGGGAGCAAGGCAATCCGTGAACAAAATCCATGCTAATGTCCTCGAACTTCCACTCTGGGCCTGGTAGCGGCTGTAATAAACCACCCGGGCTCTTGCACTCGGCCTTCACTCGCTGGCAGGTCTCGCAGTGTGTCACAAAATAGATGATCTCCCTCTTCATCCCTGGCCAGTACATGGTCCGTCGTAAGTCAGCCCACATCTTGGTGATGCCGGGATGCACTGAGTATCTAGAGCAGTGTGCCTCTCTAAGGATGTCATCCCGGATACCATCTCCTGTTCGAATGTATACTCGACCACGAAATTGAAGAAGATCGTCCTGCAACGTGTAGTCCTCATACTTGCCCCCTTCCAGGGCGCCAAAAATAGGCTCTAAATCAGCATCCAATCTCTGATGTGTAAGTATGCGCTTTCGGATATCATCATCGCCGACCAAAGAGCTCAAGTACTCTTTGTACACCACTGGCTCGGCCTCCGAAATCATGGTAATGTGCATATCCTCCATCATGCGAAACAGCTCTATAGACATCACCCGAGGCTCCGGTCCAGAAGTGCCGGCTCTCCTACTCAAGGCATCCGCAACAGTGTTCGCCTTCCCCGGGTGATAATGTATCTCATAGTCATAATCGCAGAGGAACTCAAGCCATCTCCTCTGGCGCAGGTTTAGATCCTTCTATGTGTCAATGTACTTGAGATTCTTGTGATCTGAATAGATATCACAATGGATCCCATATAAGTAGTGTCTCCATGTCTTGAGGGCGAATACCACAGCCCCGAACTCGAGATAATGTACTTGATAGTTATGCTCATGCTTCTTCAACTGTCGCGAAGCATAAGCGATAACGTGTCCATGCTGCATCAGGACAACACCCATTCCCTGATAGGAGGCATCTGCATAAATATGGAATCCTCCACTCCCAGATGGGAGTGCAAGGATGGGGGATGAAGTGAGTCGGTCCTTCAGCTCCTGAAAAGCCGCTTCGCACTGCTCTGTCCAATCAAACACCGCATCCTTCTTCGTCAAGGACGTGAGGGGGAGGGCTATCCTCGAGAACACCTCCACGAACTTGCGACAATAACCTGCTAAACCCAAGAAACTATGGATGTCTGACGCTGTATTTGGCCGTGGCCAATCCCGCATTGCCTCTACTTTGGCTGGATCTACTGCTAATCCCGCCTCGCTGATAATATGACCCAGGAAACCGACCTCCTGCATCCAAAACTGGCACTTCGAGAACTTGGCATACATCTGAAACTCCCTCAGTCTCTGTAAAACCTTTTCCAAGTGCCCGGTATGCTCCTCTTGAGTCCGGGAGTAAATCAGGATGTCGTCGATGAATACTATGACAAAGCGATCCAAATAAGGTTCGAACACACGGTTCATGAGCGTCATAAATGCTGAGGGGGCATTTGTGAGCCCAAATGGCATGACCGTGAATTTGTATAATCCATAACGTGAGCTGAATGCTATTTTCGGTATATCTTGTAACACCCCTATCCGTCGCATAGCATATAGCAGTAGGTCCGGCCGGGGCCCGACGCCATATACTACGGACAGACCGGTTGGTTACGCGTTGAAACCATTCAACCAATCATGTCGTCCTACACAACACCTAGCGGAAGGAATTTATTAGGTTGCAAAAGAAATAAGAACCCAGCCACAACAACATGAATGTCCACTACAAACTCAGGAATGTATACATGCACCAAAAGAGAAATGGCCTTAAGGCCTTACACTGTTCACTTAACAAAAGAAGTGTTTTCCAAACTTCGGCACGCAGGCCGGCCATACATGAAAACGAGAAAGAAACATAAGCAATTAGGCCTTCGAGGGCCGGCACAGCAACAAGGGCTTTAGCCCGCTATTTCCCGCTCTGCTCCGCAGCACCTGCAAGCCACAAACCACCGCCCGGTGGAAAACAATAGCAACGGTCAGCAATGCTGACCAAATTATAACGATCCCGCCCCCACATTCGGGGCGGCAATGCTCTTCCCCTGCACTTTATTAGCATAGGCAATTATATAAAGTATTTGCACTTCACTACAGGTGTGGGATCGCACGGCCACACACCCCGTGCACTCAGGGCACATTCTCGGCGAACCGGCCAACGTCACATCAATTCAAGCCATAGACGTTCCCAATCTACCACCGCATCTTGGACGGTCATCCATATGAGCATTTTGCCTTCCTGGCCTTGGTCACGGCAATTTAAGCCATAGACCGCCGAAGACCCTCATCCTTGCCAACGGTCCTACCGAACGACATAGACCGGGTATGATTCCTCCTGACCCGTGCTCACACCTCAACGGCAATTTAAGCCATATGCGTAGGTCAAGACTCACTGAGTCCCGTTTCCACCACAATTATCACATAACCCGGTTATGTTCACATTGGCTCCCCGGCCACCGTGTTGGCAAAACATACTTTTGCCCAGTTTTCCGGGTGCACCTTGGAGTTAATCTCCAAGGCTCCCTGATGCAATCTACCATGTAGAAAACCCGAAAACACCCAAACATCTGGATTCTTGCCCGGTTCATATGCAATGCAACATCACCGATCCGGCTCTACTTGTCCGGATAGGCTTCACACACAATGCCTATGTCCATTTTCGCATACGGACTCTACACAAGGGGGACTTCACATATCTACCCCAAGGAACGCTCCAACTCTTCGCTCACTCGCGAGAGAGGGCTTCCTATGCAAAGGAAAAGAGGGCTTCACATGCCCAAGGATGAGAAATTGTTACCCTTGCGTTCTTCCGCGGCGCCATGAAAAACTATGCGGATGAAAAGCACCGCAATCTCCTTGCCTCCGCGGATCCGAAGACGGCTCGCGATTTGGAGCTCCGAATCTCCACCGGTCGCCGGAGTTGACCTCCTTCTTCCTCCTCCAAGCTCTCCCTTCTCTCTAGGTTTTAGAGAGAGAGAGTACCCAAGTGAAATAAGGGTTTCAAAACCCTATTCCCGTCTAAAACCACCCAGGAGCAGCCCCCCACCGTCGGATCCAAAGCCAAGGAAACGAACGGCCAGGATTAGATCTGAAATCACAAAATCTGGGCCGAACACGGGTTCACACACAGCCGTGTGCCTAGCCGTGTAGCTCATTCGCCATCTCGACCAAAATTGAAAACCAGCAACACGGCATGTGACACGGCCTCCGACACGCCCGTATCGCCTGCGGCACGCCCGTGTCGGGATCCGTGTCACGCCCCCCGTGTGCAATATATAAACACTTCTCAGTCAGAGAGGTACACGGCTTGGTGACACGGCATCAGACACGCCCGTGTCAAACTAGACACGCCCGTTTTCGTGCCCGTGTCATTACCCGTGTACCCAACCGCACAGCACAGGTGTGACACGACCTGGGACACGCCCGTGTCCTAGGCCGTGTTCCACCACACGACCATCGTCGACCTGCACTGGTCGACTACACGGCCAGCTCGACGGCCCGAGCTCGACACGCCCGACACGGCCTCCGACACACCCGTGTCGGGGCCCGTGTCACCTGCACCAAAACCCTGTCTTGGCCAAATTCGATCCCCGTCGCTCCTACAACATTTTGGGGTGTTACAATTCTACCCCCCTTAAAGAATTTCGTCCACGAAATTAATAAAGGAAAAACAGGACATAACGTAAAACAGTACCTGAGTGGAACAATTCCGGGTATTCCTCGAGCATAGTCTGCTCCCGTTCCCAAGAGAGCTCCTCACTCCCGCAATTATCCCACCGGACCTTAACCATCCGGATCTCCTTGTTACAGAGTCTCTTGACCTCAACATCTTCAATACGAATGGGCCTGACCCTAGTCGTCAACCCTTCGTCCACCGGCACTTGGTCAACCTCGATCACCCGCGAAGGCTCTTGCACCGCCTTCCGCAACACAGAAATGTGGAACACATCATGTAACCCACTCAACTCCACCGATAGCTTCAAACGGTAAGCAGCTTCGCCGACTCGCTCCAGAACCTCAAAAGGTCCAAGGTATCTTGGGCTCAGCTTCTTCAAGCGTCTCACCCGCGACACCCCCTTGAACGGCTTCACTTTAAGATATACCCAGTCACCTACCGTGAACTCCACGTTCCGGTGCTTGGCATTGTAATACTTCGCCTGCCGGTCCTGAGCGATCAACAAGCGCTCCCGAATGATCCGCACTAACGAGGTAGCACTCTCCACCTCCTGCTTCTTGTACAACCTTGCCTCACCCGTTTCAAGCCACGATAACGGCGTGCGACACTTCTTACCATACAGGGCCTCGAAGGGAGCCATTTGTATACTTTCTTGGTAGCTGTTGTTGTACGCAAACTCCACCAAATATAGGTGGTCTTCCCAATGTTTCCCGAAGTCTAGAACACACATGCGTAGCATGTCCTCCATCGTTCTATTGACCCTCTCGGTCTGCCCATCCGTCTGCGGATGGAAAGCTGTGCTGAACTTTAACTTTGTTCCCAGCATCTGCTCCACCAACCTCCAATCATTTGACGTGAACTGCCCATCGCGATCACTCACAATGCTACGGGGCACACCATGCAGCCTAACAATATTGTCCACGTATAGCTTCACCAACTTATCCACCGACTCATCCTTCCTATGCGGAATGAAATGCGACACCTTGGTTAGTCGATCTACGATCACCCAGATGGCGTCGTTCCCCTTCTGCAACCTTGGCAACCTGTGCACAAAGTCCATAGATATATCGTCGAATTTCCACTCCGGTATAGGCAAGGACTTCAGAAATCCTCCCGGCTTTTGGCATTCCGCCTTCACCAAGGCGCACGTTTGGCATTTAGCCACGTACAACGCCACATCTTTCTTGAGCCCCGGCCACCAAAACAACTTTTTGAGATCACGATACATCTTCGTGCTCCCTGGGTGGATTGAGTACTTGGTATGATGAGCCTCGTACATCAACTCCGCCCGGAGGTTACCCCCACTCGGGACGCATAACCGATGATCCTTCCTTAATAAACCATCTTCCACCGAGAACTGGGAATTTGACCCATCCAGAGCGGCCTCCATAAGCTCCTTCATGGAGTCATCTAACTCCAATGCCTGCCGAACCCGGTCAGCCAGGTCGTACTGAACTTCTGTCCAGTTTAACATTGCTTTGGCGCTCGTCTGCCTGTCAACACAACAGATCTCAAGCTCCTCCAACTCCCGTACTAGCCGCTCATCATGCACCGACAACCAGTTGGCTTGGGCGAGAGCCCTGCGGCTCAGCGCATCCGCAACTGCGTTGCCCTTCCCGGGTACATAATGTATTTTGAAGGTGTAGTCCCCTAGGAACTCCATCCACCTCCTCTACCTCATATTAAGGTCCTTTTGATCCAACAAGTATTTTAGGCTCTTGTGATCGGTGTATATATCGACCCATACGTCGTAAAGGTAGTGCCTCCACAACTTGAGTGCAAATATCACGGCCGCCAACTCCAAGTCGTGCACCGGATAATTTCTTTCATGCACCTTCAACTGACGCGATCCATACGCTATCACGCTCCCATACTGCAACAACACGCAGCCCAAGCCACTACCCGAAGCGTCGCTATACACCTCGAAGCCCTTGGTCCCACTCGGCGAACTAAGCACTAGTACCGTGGTCAACCGTCTCTTCAGCTCCTCAAATGCTTGCACGTACTCTTGCGTCCACAAGAATTTCTGATCCTTCCTTGTCAACTTCGTGAGAGGTAATGCTAACCGCGAGAAGTTCTCTACGAAGCGCCTGTAATATCCGGCAAGCCCGAGAAAACTACGAACTTCCGTGACAGAAGACAACGCAGACCACTCCCGTATCGCAATAATCTTCGCCGGATCCACCGTTATACCTTCCCCACTCACTATATGACCAAGGAACGCTACCGAGGGTAGCCAGAACTCGCACTTGGAGAATTTCTCATAAAGCTCATTCCTCCTCAAGGTCTCCAACACCAGATGCAAATGCTTGAAGTGGTCTTCCTCGCACTGCGAGTATACTAGAATATCATCAATAAAGACGATCACAAAGCGGTCCAGGTAATCTCTGAACGTCCTGTTCATCAGATCCATAAACACCGATGGCGCATTTGTCAGTCCAAACGGCATGACCGTGAACTCGAAATGCCCATACCTCGTACTGAACGCCGTCTTCGGGATATCACACTCCCTGATCCTCAGCTGATAGTACCCCGACTTCAAGTCCAACTTGGATTTTACCGACGATCCGACTAACTGATCAAAGAGATCATCAATCCTCGGGATCGGGTACTTATTCTTCTCCGTCAGCTTGTTCAATTCTCTATAGTTGATACACAACCGCATACTACAATCCTTCTTCTTAACGAAGAGGACCGGTGCGCTCCAAGGCAACGAGCTTGGACGCACATACCCTTGCTCCATCAGCTCCTCTAGCTGAACTTTCAACTCTGCCATCTCCTTAGGCGCCAACCTATACGGAGCACGAGACACTGGTTTGGCCCCCGGCACGAGCTCGATGGTGAAATCAATCTCCCGCTGCGGTGGGGCCCCGGGAAGACTATCCGGGAACACATCGGGGTATTCGCAAACCACGGGAATGCTATCCAACGTGGACTTTGGCTCCACAGCCCCCACTATTGCGAAGAACAGCTCTGCACCAGCACGAACCGCCTTCATCACCTGAAGAGCAGACATCAGTGTCTTTCTCGACCCCTTTAGCCCCTCGAATATAGTCTCCTGCCCTACACCCAACTTGACCTCCTTCCGGTCACAGTCAATCCAAGCTTTCTGCTCTGAAAGCCAATCCATTCCAAAGATCACGTCGAACTCTATTAGCGGCAGCAATGACGCTAGCAAGTCGAACTCTTGGCTCCCAATGTGAACCTTTATGGCGCACACCCTGTCTGCACGCATCGAGCACCCATTCGGTAGCAGCATATCCAACTTGTCCTTCGCCATCAAAGAAGGGACTCCGATGCGCGATATGAAACTTTCGGACAAGAAGGAATGTGAAGCTCCCGTGTCGAACAGTGCCCGTGCCGGACTATCACTAATCACAACAAAGCCTATACAAACAATATTAGGCTAACAAGCAATAGATAACGGTATTAAAGCTAACTTGCTATAAATTAACTCATACCTGTCACCACATCCGCTTGCTTGATGGCCTCCTGCTGGCCCAAGTTATAGACTATAGGCTGAGTTGGAGCATAGTGGGACGTGGTCGACTCCACCGCTTTGCCCTTCTCCTCATAGGTAGCTCCTTGTTTCCTTTCGGACTTTGAGCGTCCACTCCAGCAATCACGGGCAAAGTGCCCCGTCTTTCCACACGTGAAACAAGCGCCCGGGGTTCGATTGGTAGTTGCCCCCGAGGCACCTGAAGAGGCTGGACCCGACGTCTTAGCTTTCTTATAGAATCTGTGGTAGCCCGACTTCAACGTAGTCGGTGCCTTGAACTCCGCTTTCTTACTACCGGATTCCTTCTTCGCTTGGATATTCTTCATGTCCTTCTCCAAGGACCGGGCTGAATTGACCAGGGTCATGAAACCCTGCGCCTTGGGCCCCGATAGTAGCAACCTTAAATCATCTCTTAGCCCTTCATAGAAGCGGCTCGTCTTGCGCTCCTCGTCTGCGAAGGTAGCGCCGGCATATCTCCCCAACCGAGTAAACTCGTGGAGGTACTCATCAACGGTGCAATCCCCTTGCACCAACTTCTGAAATTCGCTTTCTAGCGCAATTCTCTGCGCCGAGGGGAGGTATCGAGCCATGAATAGTCTCGCAAACTCCTCCATCGAAACTTCGGCCAACGGCCTTCCCCGCAACTGATGTAGCTCTAGGCCTTCCCACCATAGTCTTGCGTCCCCATCCAACAGGACCGTCGCTATTGTGGTCTTCTTCCACTATTCCGTTTCCGTCGCAGTCATCACCCTGTTGAGCCTTGAGAGCCAATCCTCTGCTTGGGTTGGGGTTTCTGCCCCCGTGAATACCGGTGGATGAAAGCCCATCACGTGCTTTAGTTGTCTTTCAATTGATCTTCGAGGCAACTCTGGCTCCAAAACTACTTGCTCAACCCTCCTTTGCTCTGCCGTCTGAAGCGGTACTTGCTCCACAGCAGGAGCAGGCTGCTGCACCTGCCTTGCAGGCTGCACATTGATCATTGCCATAACCGCTTCTGCCACCAACCTAATGGTCTCGGCAGACGGAGGTGTTGCAGGCGCATCGCTTGGCGCACTGCTCGCCTCAGAACCTGGCCGTTCAGACGGCCCAGCACCACTTCTGGTCACCTATAATCGTGCAAAACACCGATAAGCGACCAAAAATTACTGCAAACAGCAATTATAGGAACACGCAGGTTCCTCAAACATGTATATTTTCATTCCTAAGTGGACATTCATGGGTTCTTTTCATGTTATAATGATGACGCACACATGTGCTCACCACCCCTTAAAGTGAATTCGTCCACGAATTCATTTAAGCTTGACAGAAACCAGAAGTCTGATACCAATTTGTAACACCCCTATCCGTCGCATAGCATATAGCAGTAGGTCCGGCCGGGGCCCGACGCCATATACTACGGACAGACCAGTTTGAAAGTGAAGGGATAGATACTACTCTAGAGGGGGGTGAATAGAGTTATCAAATTTTGCACGGACAAAACTTAATAGTCTACCCTACTCCCTTGGAGTGAAGTGCGGAATGAAAAGATTATAAATATAAAGTTAACCCTAAAGCCTAACACAAGTGATGTGTACAAACTCAAGCTAACTGTATTTACAGTTAAGGCTTGGAAAACCTAATCAGCAACTAGCAACCTAGTTATATCTAATCACAGCCACAATGCAGGAATTAAACAATGGAATCCAGACGACACAAGGAAATTTATAGTGGTTCCCCAAACAACTTGGGTACGTCCACTCTTCTACCCACACGGTAGGAATCCACTCAGGTTTTTGATCAGGTGCCCTGCCACCAACAGGATCTGCTTCAGGTAGATCCAGAAACCCTTTAGACTTTTGATCAGGTGTCTAAAAACCAAGCACAGGTTTTTGATCAGGTGCCCTGCCACCAAGGGATACTTTTGAAGGGAGTAATAACCCTGTAAGGGAGGGGGGAAGAAAGTTAAGATGTCTTCTCTATTTTACAAAGATTAGAGAAGCACAAAAACTTGCACTGAGCTAGAATGCTCTAAAGAATCAAGGCTCCCCCTGGCTCAAAGATGTTCAGGTGAAGTCTTGCTTCAGTGCAGAAAACTCTTCAGAAAGTTCTGAAGGAAAAGCTACAGGAAGAAAGTAAATAATAAAATCAAAGATCTTCAAGCAGCTATCTTCTTCTTCTTCTTCTTCAAAGAAACTCTGAGTTTGAACTTCCTGAAAGCAGGAGAACTCAGGTGAAGAAGAGATGAAGATCTTAACACTTCTCAGTTAGATGGAAAATTGCTGAGAGCAGAAATCCTTTTCTTGATGAAGGCTTGAAAGCTTGAATGAACAACTGGTTAGCTATTAGCTAGCTTGAATCCTTCTTCAAAGGGTCCTTTATATAACATCAGCAAGCAACAGCTCTCTTCCATTTGAATTATTTGTCTTCTTCTGAGCCTTGAGACCTGGCTGTAAATATCAAGAAGACAAAAACATTTCTGCAGCAAAACATTCTATAAAAGGAGTAAACCTCTTTCTAAGAAGCTGCAGGCTTAAATCAAATAACAGAAGGACTAAATAAAGTCACATCAGAAATAATCTCTTTATAGCAAAAAGAAGATTTTTTAGTCTAACGGCTATAAAGGGCTGACAACAGATAAAGTAATTTATAATGACAGCTAATAAGACAAACAACTTTATCTTAAAAAGATTTGACTCAGGCAAAAAGAATAGAGCAGATATTGCCTGGTAATTTTATCATACAGCTTAAAACAATGTGCCAGAAAATGTATTAATTAATTAAATATAATAAATAAATACAAAATATAAAGGCAGACAGAAAGCGTCGAACGACCCTCGAAGATCGTCGAACGACGCACGGAGATCGTCGAACTATCGGGCAGATAGTCGAACGATCCAGATAGTCGACCTATCGAAGAAGATAGTCGAACTACCCCGGCAGATAGTCGAACTATCAGAGCAGATAGTCGAACTATCAGATAGTCGATCTATCTTGGACAGATAGTCGAACTATCAAGCGCACAGAGATAGTCGACCTATCAAGCAGATAGTCGACCTACCTCAGAAAATAGATAGTCGATCTATCAGAACAGATAGTCGAACTATCAAAACAAACCAGATAGTCGATCTATCAGCAGATAGTCGAACTATCAGATAGTCGAACTATCAGGACAGATAGTCGAACTATCAAAGACAACAGATAGTCGAACTATCAACAGATAGTCGAACTATCAAGACGAAACAGATAGTCGACCTATCAACAGATAGTCGAACTATCAGATAGTCGATCTATCGGAACAAATAGTCGAACTACCTCGCCAAGCAGATAGTCGAACTATCAACAGATAGTCGAACTATCAACGCAAAACAGATAGTCGACCTATCAACAGATAGTCGAACTATCAACGCAGACAAAGCGTCGACCAACTGATAGACGATCGTCGATCAGCCGATAGACGATAGTAGAGCGGCGTTCGACTATAGTCGAACGAAAAAACTACTTAACCAAATTCTCAATCTGGAAAAGTGAGGACTCTACAGCTAGACTCCTAACCATTGACCATAGGTATTTCTTGGGTCAAGGGGCACAAAAGAGAGGACTAAACTCAAATCAAAACTAGGGTACCAACAATCTCCCCCTATTTGAGTTAAGTCTCTCAACATCTAAAACATAAAGCTAGCTAAAGAGCAATAAAATAATACAGAAAATAGTTAACAATTAGCTAGCAGATTATCAAACAGATAAACAAATATAGCACAGACGTTAATCAAACTATGGATCAACAGATTCAGGCTTAGCTACAGAAGAGCTAGAAACAAAAGAGATTTTCCTTAAAGGATCATCAGATTCTTTCTTTGACAGTTTCAGGTCCTGCGCACCAATGATCTTCAGTTCTGCAGCTCTTGGGACTACTGCTTCAGGATGCTTTTCCATATATTTTGATGGATCAAAAATCTCAGGATTAACCTGGAACTTTTCAAATTCTTTCTTTCTGTAAGCAGACATGGTAATTAGACCAGTCGTATCTTTTCCTTCTGCTCTAGCTTTTCTTATTTGAGCTGCTCCAACTAGTTCTTGAAAGCGAGCCATCCTAAAGTTAGGATCAAGCTCAGGATTTTCATACACAGGCTCAGGAGAAGCAGCATCAGCTATTTTATCTTGAATAACTAGATAAGACATTAGAGAATACTTAGCAAAAGGTTCTTGCTAGAAATTTTAGATCAAAGTAAACTATTTACCTTTTGAAACAATTTCCTCAGACTGTACTGGTGTTGGAGATGGAATTCTTTTCTTTGGAGAAGGAGGTGGGGAAAAGGTTGGTCTTTGAACCACAGCCTCCTTCATTTGTCTTTGAGAACCAGAAAACGATTTGCCTTGCGAGCTTTGATAACTTTGTCTTGACTGGGGCTGAAAAGAAGCAGATCTTCCAGAAGAGGCAGCAGGATAAGCTGATAGGTTCCCAGAGGCTCCTGCACCTGGAGGAGGAG
This sequence comes from Platanthera zijinensis, assembly GCA_039513925.1. Classification (NCBI taxonomy): domain Eukaryota; kingdom Viridiplantae; phylum Streptophyta; class Magnoliopsida; order Asparagales; family Orchidaceae; genus Platanthera; species Platanthera zijinensis. Next base: position 14,196,991 of record CM077089.1, on the reverse strand, counting down.
GAGGACCTCTAGGAGTCCATCTTGAGACAGGACTATCATACCTCTTAGTTCTTTTTCTTTCTTTCTGCTGATTCTTTGAAAACCACATCCAGTGCTGAAAATCCTTCGATTTAGGGTCAATGCCCTTCAAAATATAATAGGGAGTATCATTATCCTTACTGGGAGGTGGAGGAGGAGCAGCTTTCCTTTTCTTTGAAGCAGCTTTCTTTCTCTTTGATTTCTCAGAAATATCAGAATCATCATCATCATCAGAATGAGATGAGGGAGGATTTTCATAAGGATCATAGGCTTCTGAAACAGCCTTTTCTTTAAGCTTCAGAGCAGATTTTTCTCTTTCCTCTTCCATGGCATCCAGAGCTAGAAGGGAATCTAAGTCCAACCCTGGAGAGTCATCCCAGATGGTTGACTTTTCAACTTGCAGATCTTTTTCTTTCTCTTTTAAAGATTGTACTCTTAAATCCCAGGCAGCTCTTGCTTGAACTTCTTCCAAATTCAGAACAGGAGAGTCATCCTTGACTTTATCTTGATTCTCAGATTCATCCTCTCTATCATCTAAGAAAGATTCCAATTCAGGATCTACTTGAATATCAGAGACACTTGGATCAGCTTCAGAAACAACTGCTACGATCTGAGCAGCTAAATCTTCTCTAATAACATTTGTAGAATTATGAATACAGATCTGCTAAATAAACAGAAATCATTCCTTCCAGGAATTCACAAACTAACAAATTAATCGACTCATCAATAAAACGGATGAATGAGTTACCTTCATACTTGACCATCTCCCATGATTCATCTAGATATGCAGTTATAATTCCTTCTAGGAATCTAGCAATCACAGGAGTGGTAAGATCTTCTAAGTAGACTTTAACTGCAATTTCAGATAGCAAGATTCCATCTGCTATTTCCTTATCAGACAATATTGGAGCTATTTCTTTCTCAGCAGGAGCTATTTCTTCCTCAGCTGGAGCTATTTCTTCCTCAGCTGGAGCTATTTCTTCCAGGGCTGTCATGACTGTATCTTTTATAGCTGGAGGTGAGGCAGGATGGTCTGAGGCATCTTCATGGAACATCTCCCCCTACCTGATTTCAGTGGATACTGAAACCAGGCCCCTTGAGGAAGATGGCTCAGCAGATTTTGAAAGGGATTTGATGGAGGCAGATAAGATATCAATGGAGGCTGCAAGGGGAGCGATTGCCTCTTCAATCATGGTTTTGATTGAGGGGGTAATCAACTCCACAATGCGGGAGATGAATTCAGGAGAGATCTCAAGAGATGAAGGATGTGAAGTGGATGGAGCTGCAGCAGATATGGTAGTGGTGCTAGGATGAGAAATGGTGTGGACAGGGGATCGAGCAGGAGATGGAGCTGGAGAGTTAATTGGGGAATTAACTGGGGAATGAACAGGAGACAGAGGAGGAGTAGGAATTCTCTCAGATCCTAACAAATCAAAGCTAGGAGCAGATATCCTAGCCAGATGAGCAGGAAGAGGAGAAGCTGGAGGGGAAAGAGGAACAACCGTAGTTGTTTCTGGAGCAGAAGAAGGAGAAGGTCGTACTTCAGCTGAAGTTGATGGTACTTCAACTGAAGCAGACAGTAAAGCAGAGGAGGAGGAGGGAAGAGCTGAGCCAGCTTCAACATGGTGAGGAGTGACTGATTCAGTCCTGGTGTCCTCAGATGTTGCTGGAGCAGGTTTCACAAAAGTTCTCTTCCACTTAGAGAACAGGTTGGGATCCATCTTCTTGCTTGCATTGATTGTTGTTGCAGTTGAACTTAGCAGCTGGGGGTATTTTTTCTTAAGGAAGATTCCAATGACCCTTCCTAGGGTGACTTCCTTCTTACCAGTCTTTTTCCTGATTAAATCAAACACAACTGCTGCCCAATCGATCCTTTTTCGATTAACAATCGCACACATCAATGCGAATTGCTGCCTTGTTATATTATCGTGGGCAGAGTGCTTACCCAGGAGCACTTTTCCTACTAGCTCAGCAAGAAACTTGATTTTGAAGGGGAAATTCACTTTGAGCAGCTTCGTGGGAATGCCCTCAGCATGCCCCAGCTCAACTAGCATTCTTCCAAATTCCTGAGCATCTTGCTCATAATCCTCTTCACCATTAACTAATCCAAAAACATCAGATAAAACGGCCGGAGTCAAGATTACCTCTTCTCCGCCGATGGTACCAGTCATCGATTCGTCTGTGGAAGACGACGTGAAAGCACATTCTTTGATTTCTGGGATGTTTATCTTAATCCTTGCAGACATTAACTTCTCTAATCCTTGATCCCGGCATAGCTGTAGAACTTCTACGATTCCTGCATCGCAGCTGCTGAACGCGTCGAAATCCACGCTAAATCCTGCATCAAACTTCACGACTGCCAGAACTGCTGGAGAGACCGCCATGGATTCGCTGGAGAAAGCTCGAGAAAGCTGCAGAGAACGAAGAAGACGAAACGCCCGGAAATCGCAAGCGGGAAAGCAGAATGCGAAAGGGCATGCTCCGTCGACGATAAAACACAAGATCTTTTAACCTAGGTCGACTATCGGCTTTATATTAGACCGGGAATAGTCGATCTATTAAAAAGATACTTGACCCGATAGTCGAACGACCGTTCGACGATCGGCTCAGAAGCAGAGTAGTCGAACCATCGTTCGGCTATTTCTGGCTTCACAAGCAACAAGCTGTCGTCGTTCAGAGATCGACGATGAGCTCAACCTGTTCGACGATGGTCGAACGTCGATCGACGATCTTCAAACAGATAAGCTATCATTAACCAGAGGTCGACGATAGGCTTAATCCGTTCGACGATCTTCGATCATCCTTCGACGATCTTCAAGCAGATTTCAACATAGGCAGATATAGTCACACTTAGTCTCGTCCATTAATCATGCCTAGTTGAACTAAAAAGAACAGATGCTTCTGTTCATCTAAAGGCTTGGTGAATATATCACCTCTCTGAAACTCAGTGGATATGAACTCAAGACAGATCTTGTTCTTTTCCACACAATCTCTCAGGAAATGGTGCCTAATCTCAATGTGCTTCGTTCTAGAGTGGTGCACTGGATTTTGTGCAATTGAGATAGCACTGGTACTATCACACATGATCTTGGTGTTCTTGTGTGAGTAACCATAATCCACAAGATGGTTTTGAATCCACAGGATCTGTGAACAACAACTGGCAGCTGCTATATATTCAGCCTCTGCAGTTGAAGTTGAGACAGAAGCCTGCTTCTTACAGAACCAAGAGACCAATCTCTCTCCCAGGAACTGGCAAGTTCCTGAGGTGCTCTTCCTGTCAACTCTGCAACCAGCATAATCAGAATCAGAATATCCAATTAATTCAAACTCTAACTCAGCTGGGTACCAAAGTCCTAGATCTGGACATCCCTTCAGGTATCTCAGGATTCTCTTTAGAAGAATCAGATGAGATTCCTTGGGGTTGACCTGGAATCTAGCACAAAGGCATGTAGCAAACATTATATCTGGCCTACTTGCAGTTAGATATAATAGGGAACCAACAATGGCCCTATAATTCTTTTGATCAACTGGCTTGCCGTGATCATCAGAATCAATAACTACATTAGTAGCCATGGGTGTAGGCATTGCTGAAGCATCAGCCATCCCAAATTTCTTTACCAATTCCTTGGCATATTTGGATTGGGAGATGAAGATACCATCAGCATCTTGCTTAACTTGGAGACCAAGAAAGTAAGACAGCACACCCATGCTACTCATCTCAAACTTGGAATGCATCAAGTTGGAAAACTTTTTGCACAGTTTGGGATCAGTGGAGCCAAAAATAATATCATCTACATACACCTGAACTAACAGGATTGTGTCCTTGTGATGCTTGACGAAAAGGGTTCTATCAACTACTCTCCTAGTAAAGTAGTGCTCTAACAGGAAACTAGCTAAGGTCTCATACCAGGCCCTAGGAGCTTGCTTTAGTCCATAAAGAGCTTTCTGTAACTTAAACACATGAGAAGGCTGAGTTGAAGAAACAAACCCTGGTGGTTGTTCAACAAACACCTCTTCCTTAAGCTCACCATTTAGGAATGCACTTTTGACATCCATTTGGAACACCTTAAACTTCATGAAGGCTGCATAGGCCAAGAAGATCTTTATTGCTTCTAGCCTTGCAATAGGAGCAAAGGTTTGGTCATAGTCTATACCTTCCTCCTGTCTGTAACCCTGAGCTACAAGCCTAACTTTATTCCTTACTATAATTCCATTTGCATCTAACTTGTTTCTATACACCCACTTGGTGCCTATGATCAGTTGGCCTTTAGGTCTTGGAACCAAAGTCCAAACTTTACATCTCTCAAACTGATTGAGCTCCTCTTGCATTGCAATGATCCAGTGGGGATCTAGCTCTGCATCTTTAAAGGTGAGGGGCTCAACCTGTGAGAGGAAACAAGCATGCATCACATCCTGTCTTAATTGGTGTCTTTTTTGCACACCAGCTGATATGTCTCCAATCACTTGAGATGTGGGGTGATCTCTAAGTGTGACAATATCAGCAGGTGGGATGTGATCTTCAGTAACAGTTGGGATTAATTCCTCAGGAGGAATTTGATCTACTGTTGGTGGTACAACAACAGCTTCAACAGCTTCAGCAATGTCTTCATCACTGTCTGATTCAGTGATCTGAAGAGTTGATAGTTGAAGAATTTCTTGAGGGGCATCAGGTACCTGTAAAGAACTGGAGGAAGGAGAATTTTCTTTCTCCTTGTAAAACATCTGAGACTCATCAAAAGTCACATGCACAGATTCTTCTATCTTACAGGTAGATTTGTTATAAACCCTATAAGCTTTGCTTACTTGGGAATATCCAAGCATAATTCCCATTGAAGCTTTTGCTTCAAATTTTCTAATATATTCTTTATTATTATTATGAATATAAACAATACAGCCAAAAACTCTAAAGTAATTAATTTTTGGTTTCTTTCCTTTAAGCAACTCATAAGGAGTTTTACACTTAAGTTTGTGTATCAAACTTCTATTCAAGACATAGTTGGCTGTACTAACAGCTTCTGCCCAATAGGATAGAGGCATGTTAGCATCTGCCAACAATGTACTAGCAGCTTCAATGAGTGTTCTATTCTTCCTTTCAACTACCCCATTTTGTTCGGGAGTTCTAGGAGCTGAGAAGCTATGTTTGATACCTTCTCTCTCACAGAATTCTTGCATGAGAAGAGAGTCAAACTCAGTACCATGATCACTTCTGATCAAGGCCACATGAGTAGAGTACTCAGTCTGCACACAAAGTAGAAAGTCTGTAAGGGCTTTGAAGTTATCAGACTTAGTTCTCAAAAAGAAAACCCAACTGAACCTAGAGAAGTCATCTTCAATTACTAAAGTGTAATACTTCCCTCCTAAACTCTGTACATTTATTGGGCAAAAAAGGTCCAAATGTAATAAATACAGGATTCTAGGAGAATCACTTTTATTTACAGATTTAAAAGAATTCTTGGTTTGCTTGCCTAGCTGACAAGCCTTGCATAGGCTCTCCTTCTTGTAGGGGCAAGAAGGTAAACCTCTAACAAGGTTGTGCTTAGATAACCTAGATATATTTTTAAGGTTTACATGACTAAGCCTTTTATGCCATAGGGAATTATTATTAAGGGTTACTTCATTAAACAGGCAGATTTCAGAATGAGATGAATTGAAATCTACTAAATAAACGTTACCTATTCTAATACCTACTAAAACAACATTATTATTTAAAGTAATATTGCAAGAGAAATTAGAAAATGAAACCTGGTAGCCAGCATCACATAGCTGGCTGACTGAAATCAGATTATGCTTCAGTCCATTGACATAAGCAACTCTCTTGAAAGTAACTGCTCCAATTTTGATCTTGCCATAGCCTTCTGTCTGACCACAGCTGGAGTCTCCAAAGATAACCTTTGGGCCGAGCTTAGCCTTGAACTTTGACAGTAGATCTTTATTTCCTGTCATATGCTTAGAGCATCCACTATCCAAATACCACTTATTTTGAGTGATTGGATAGGCCTTCACCTGCAAGACAGTTATTTAGACAGAGTGGACCCAGGTAACCTTGGGTCCCTTGTTTTTCACATAAGAAAAACTGGAAATATATGAGAATGCAGGCTGAGGGTGATAACCTAGTGGGTGAGATCTCCTAGGTGGGATTCTCCATGCAGATGATGGGTCAACAAACCTAGGGTTTCTATTCTCATTTTGGTTTCTATGGAATTGATTATGATTTTGAAAATCATATTGGAATCGTCGATCGACGTTCGACAATGGGCGCTCAGATCGTCGAGCTTCGTTCGACCATGGAGCTTCCGATCGTCGAGCGGCGTTTGACGCTCTTTGCATTTCTTTAAAGAACTTCTTTCTCTTTTCTCTCTTAGCTTTATTTAAGGTTTTATTAACTAGATTTACTTGCTCAGTGTTCTTCTTTCCACTAGCTGAAATGAAGTTCACTGGAGTTGAAAGATTATTTTTAAGAAGGACTGGGGGTTCACTGGGAGAAGCTCCTAAGCCTAGTTTATCATTACCTGACCTAGTGTTAGTCATGCTGGTAATTTCTAACAGCTTAAGGCTTCTACCATTAAGGGATTCTTCTAATCTCTTAGACTTAGCTAACTCTATTTTAAGAAATTTAATTTCTTCACTACAAGTAGTGAGATCTTCCTTTAACCTAATGTTTTCAGAGGCTATTGATTCTGAGTCAGCTAACCTATTTCTAAGTTCTTTTATTTCCTTTTCTGAGCTAATTAAATCTAAACATAAAGATTTAAATTCTAATTTAAATTCTTCTGAAGTAAAATCATAAGAAGAAAGTACCTCATCTTCAGTAGGCATCTCTTCATCAGAATCAGAACTCTCTGCAGCAGAGTGATTGCTGCAGGCATCTATTGCCATTAGGCAAACTTCTTTTGCCTTCTTCTCTTCCTCATCTTCACTGGAGCTTGATGAGGAGGATTCTTCATCAGAATCACTCCAGGTTTCAGCAATGAAACCTCTCTTCTTCTTCTTGTTTTTGTAGGAGGATGGCTTGGAGTGCTTCCTGTGTTGTTCTTTTTCTTTTCTCTTTTCTTTGTTCTTCTCCTCTGGACATTCTGGCAAGATATGTCCAGGCTTCCTGCAACCATAACAAATGATTTCTTTAGCGGGAGAGCGATCATACCTTGGTTTGTCTTCATAGCGTGAAGACTTCTTTCTGAACTCCTTTCTCCCCATCTTGAGAAACCTCTTGGCAAACAATGCCATTAGTTCCTCATTAGATTGGCTGCCTTCAGAAACATCTGCAGCCTTAAGAGCTAGAGATTGCTCTTTTCTTGTTGGAGTGGGGGTCTTGGCTTCAGCTTCTGCTTCTCTGGTCTTCAGCACTTGCTCAAAAGACTTGAGCTTGCCGAGGAGGGCTTCAGTGGAGATCTCATTTGTACTTCTGGCTTCCTTGATGGGCCAGATTCTTAGATCCCATGTGCTAGGGAAGCACATAAGAATCTTATCATTGACCTCTGTCAATGATATGTCCTTGTCCAGGGTCCTCAGCTCATTGATGATTGAGCTGAGCCTGGTGTACATAGCTTCAACTGATTCAGCATCAGTTTTCTTGAAGTTCTCATACTGTGAGATCAGGTTGGACCTTCTGTCCTTCCTTTCATCAGCTGAACCAGCTACAATCTGGTTCAGTGTGTCCCACATGGCCTTTGCTGAGGAGCAGTCGGCCACCTTCTGGAACACCTCATCAGACATTGTCTGAGCCAGTATGTTCATTGCCTTGGCATCTGCTATTTTGGCCTTCTTGTATTCATCATTGTAATCTAGAGGAGGCACTGCACTCATATCAGATGATGAGGCAGAAGCAGCAGCAGGTGCTCTTGGGGGACCTGACAAAATAGAAGCAAAGATGCTTTCATCAATAGAGTTCATATATAATTTAATCCTTGCCTTCCAGATGCCAAACTTAGCTAAGTTGCATGCTGGAGGTCTGGTGCTAGAATAATCCTTGGACTGGGCCATGATAGTGAATATCTATAAGCTCTTGGTATCTATCAGGATCTTGTGACTTAGGTGTTAGCCTATACAGTCAGTCAACCTCCCTCTGATACCAATTGAATGTGAAGGGATAGATACTACTCTAGAGGGGGGGGGGTGAATAGAGTTATCAAATTTTGCACAGACAAAACTTAATAGTCTACCCAACTCCCTTGGAGTGAAGTGCGGAATGAAAAGATTATAGATATAAAGTTAACCCTAAAGCCTAACACAAGTGATGTGTACAAACTCAAGCTAACTGTATTTACAGTTAAGGCTTGGAAAACCTAATCAGCAACTAGCAACCTAGTTATATCTAATCACAGCCACAATGCAGGAATTAAACAATGGAATCCAGACGACACAAGGAAATTTATAGTGGTTCCCCAAACAACTTGGGTACGTCCACTCTTCTACCCACACGGTAGGAATCCACTCAGGTTTTTGATCAGGTGCCCTGCCACCAACAGGATCTGCTTCAGGTAGATCCAGAAACCCTTTAGACTTTTGATCAGGTGTCTAAAAACCAAGCACAGGTTTTTGATCAGGTGCCCTGCCACCAAGGGATACTTTTGAAGGGAGTAATAACCCTATACAGGAGGGGGAAGAAAGTTAAGATGTCTTCTCTATTTTACAAAGATTAGAGAAGCACAAAAACTTGCACTGAGCTAGAATGCTCTAAAGAATCAAGGCTCCCCCTGGCTCAAAGATGTCCAGGTGAAGTCTTGCTTCAGTGCAGAAAACTCTTCAGAAAGTTCTGAAGGAAAAGCTACAGGAAGAAAGTAAATAATAAAATCAAAGATCTTCAAGCAGCTATCTTCTTCTTCTTCTTCTTCAAAGAAACTCTGAGTTTGAACTTCCTGAAAGCAGGAGAACTCAGGTGAAGAAGAGATGAAGATCTTAACACTTCTCAGTTAGATGGAAAATTGCTGAGAGCAGAAATCCTTTTCTTGATGAAGGCTTGAAAGCTTGAATGAACAACTGATTAGCTATTAGCTAGCTTGAATCCTTCTTCAAAAGGTCCTTTATATAACATCAGCAAGCAACGGCTCTCTTCCATTTGAATTATTTGTCTTCTTTTGAGCCTTGAGACCTGGCTGTAAATATCAAGAAGACAAAAACATTTCTGCAGCAAAACATTCTATAAAAGGAGTAAACCTCTTTCTAAGAAGCTGCAGGCTTAAATCAAATAACAGAAGGACTAAATAAAGTCACATCAGAAATAATCTCTTTATAGCAAAAAGAAGATTTTTTAGTCTAACGGCTATAAAGGGCTGACAACAGATAAAGTAATTTATAATGACAGCTAATAAGACAAACAACTTTATCTTAAAAAGATTTGACTCAGGCAAAAAGAATAGAGCAGATATTGCCTGGTAATTTTATCATACAGCTTAAAACAATGTGCCAGAAAATGTATTAATTAATTAAATATAATAAATAAATACAAAATATAAAGGCAGACAGAAAGCGTCGAATGACCCTCGAAGATCGTCGAACGACGCACGGAGATCGTCGAACTATCGGGCAGATAGTCGAACGATCCAGATAGTCGACCTATCGAAGAAGATAGTCGAACTACCCCGGCAGATAGTCGAACTATCAGAGCAGATAGTCGAACTATCAGATAGTCGATCTATCTTGGACAGATAGTCGAACTATCAAGCGCACAGAGATAGTCGACCTATCAAGCAGATAGTCGACCTACCTTAGAAAACAGATAGTCGATCTATCAGAACAGATAGTCGAACTATCAAAACAAACCAGATAGTCGATCTATCAGCAGATAGTCGAACTATCAGATAGTCGAACTATCAGGACAGATAGTCGAACTATCAAAGACAACAGATAGTCGAACTATCAACAGATAGTCGAACTATCAAGAGGAAACAGATAGTCGACCTATCAACAGATAGTCGAACTATCAGATAGTCGATCTATCAGAACAAATAGTCGAACTACCTCGCCAAGCAGATAGTCGAACTATCAACAGATAGTCGAACTATCAACGCAAAACAGATAGTCGACCTATCAACAGATAGTCGAACTATCAACGCAGACAAAGCGTCGACCAACTGATAGACGATCGTCGATCAGCCGATAGACGATAGTCGAGCGGCGTTCGACTATAGTCGAACGAAAAAACTACTTAACCAAATTCTCAATCTGGAAAAGTGAGGACTCTACAGCTAGACTCCTAACCATTGACCATAGGTATTTCTTGGGTCAAGGGGCACAAAAGAGAGGACTAAACTCAAATCAAAACTAGGGTACCAACACAGTTGGTTACGCGTTGAAACCATTCAACCAATCATGTCGTCCTACACAACACCTAGCGGAAGCAATTTATTAGGTTGCAAAAGAAATAAGAACCCAGCCACAACAGCATGAATGTCCACTACAAACTCAAGAATGTATACATGCACCAAAAGAGAAATGGCCTTAAGGCCTTACACTGTTCACTTAACAAAAGAAGTGTTTTCCAAACTTCGGCACGCAGGCCGGCCATACATGAAAACGGGAAAGAAACATAAGCAATTAGGCCTTCGAGGGCCGGCACAGCAACAAGGGCTTTAGCCCGCTATTTCCCGCTCTGCTCCGCAGCACCTGTAAGCCACAAACCACCGCCCGGTGGCAAACAATAGCAACGGTCAGCAATGCTGACCAAATTATAACGATCCCGCCCCCACATTCGGGGCGACAATGCTCTTTCCCTGCACTTTATTAGCATAGGCAATTATATAAAGTGTTTGCACTTCACCACAGGTGTGGGCTCGCACGACCACACACCCCGTGCACTCAGGGCACATTCTCGGCGAACCGGGCAACGTCACGTCAATTCAAGCCATAGACGTTCCCAATTCACCACCGCCTCTTGGACGGTCATCCATATGAGCAATTTGCCTTCCTGGCCTAGGTCACGGCAATTTAAGCCATAGACCGCCGAAGACCCTCATCCATGCCAATGGTCCTACCGAATGACATAGATCGGGTATGATTCCGCCTGACCCGTGCTCACACCGCAACGGCAATTTAAGCCATATGCGCAGGTCAAGACTCACCGAGTCCCGTTTCCACCACAATAATCACATAACCCGGTTATGTTCATGTTGGCTCCCCGGCCACCGTGTTGGCAAAACACGCTTTTGCCCAGTTTTCCGGGTGCACCTTGGAGTTAATCTCCAAGGCTCCCTGATGCAATCTACCATGTAGAAAACCCGAAAACACCCAAACATCCAGATTCTTGCCCGGTTCATATGCAATGCAACATCACCGATCCGGCTCTACTTGTCCGGATAGGCTTCACACACAATGCCTATGTCCGTTTTCGTATACGGACTCTACACAAGGGGGACTTCACATATCTACCCCAAGGAACGCTCCAACTCTTCGCTCACTCGTGAAAGAGGGCTTCCTATGCAATGGAAAAGAGGGCTTCACATGCCCAAGGATGAGAAATCGTTACCCTTGCGTTCTTCCGCGACGCCATGAAAAACTATGCGGATGAAAAGCACCGCAATCTCCTTGCCTCCGCGGATCCGAAGACGGCTCGCGATTTGGAGCTCCGAATCTCCACCGGCCGCCGGAGTTGACCTCCTTCTTCCTCCTTCTTCCTCCTCCAAGCTCTCCCTTCTCTCTAGGTTTTAGAGAGAGAGTACCCAAGTGAAATAAGGGTTTCAAAACCCTATTCCCATCTAAAACCACCCAGGAGCAGCCCCCCCACCGTCGGATCCAAAGCCAAGGAAACTAACGGCCAGGATTAGATCTGAAATCACAAAATCTGGGCCGAACACGGGTTCACACACGGCCGTGTGCCTGGCCGTGTAGCTCATTCGCCGTCTCGACCAAAATTGAAAACCAGCAACACGGCATGTGACACGGCCTCCGACACGCCCGTGTCGCCTGCGACACACCCGTGTCGGGACCCGTGTCACGCCCCCCGTGTGCAATATATCAACACTTCGCAGTCAGAGAGGTACACGGCTTGGTGACACGGCATAAGACACGACCGTGTCAAACTAGACACGCCCGTGTTCGTGCCCGTATCATTACCCGTGTACCCAACCGCACAGCATAGGTATGACACGGCCTGGGACACGCCCGTGTCCTAGGCCGTGTTCCACCACACGACCATCGTCGACCTGCACTGGTCGACTACACGGCCAGCTCGACGGCCCGAGCTCGACACGCCCGACACGGCCTCCGACACGCCCGTGTCGGGGCCCGTGTCACCTGCACCAAAACCCTGTCTTGGCCAAATTCGATCCCCGTCGCTCCTACAACATTTTGGGGTGTTACATATCTTCCTCCCGGATGCGCAACTGATAATAGCCGGATCGTAAATCTAGCTTAGAAAACCAGAAGGCTCCCTGAAGCTGATCAAACAACTCATCTATCCGGGGCAACGGGTAGGTGTTCCGAACCGTCAACCTGTTCAATTCCCTGTAATCTATACACTGTCGGAGGGATCCATCCTTCTTCTTTACAAATAAAACTTATGCTCCCCATGGAGACGAACTCGGCCGCACAAATCTCGAATCCACAAACTCCTGAAGTTGCGTCCTTAACTCTGCCAGCTCCCTAGGAGCCATCTTATAAGGTTCCCAGGATACTGGTCTCTCTCCCAGCAATAGCTGAATTCTGAAGTCCAGATCTCGAGCTGGTGGTAGTCCGGGCAATTTCTCCGGGAATACGTCGGAGAAATCCCGGACCATCGGGATATCGGCTATGGAACTCTCGACTGTCGCCATCTCGAAGCATATGAGGTACACCTCCTCCCCCTGACCGTAGGCCTTGACAGCCTGTACAGAAGATAAAGATAGATGGGGGATGGGACAGATACCTTCGATGGTGACATAAGAATCTCCATGTCTGAGTGTAATCTTCTTCACGAGGCATTCGATCTGGGCATGGTTCCAATGGAGCCAGGTCATGCCCAAAATCAAGTCAAAGTCTGGTAACTTTAAGACCGCTGCCAGAGCTTCGAACGCCTTGCCTCCGATCTCGGCCTCTATGTTGCGGCTAACCGTAGTCCGTAGCTCCGATCCATCAGGAAGACGTACCCTCCTTTGTATTCCAGGGAACCTTTCCACGCCCTCTAGTCCTTCAATAAAGGTGTCCGACACAAAGGAGTGTGAAGCACCCGTGTCGAAGAGGGTATGAGCGGGCTTGCCGCTGATCATAACTATGCCTGGGTATTGTTTGAGTTCAAAGATAAAGATTATTTCTAAGATTCTCAAGGTACTTATTAAAGTTGAAATTTCTAAATATTGCAATAATTAAAGTACCTGTAATAACTTCCTCGAGGTTCCTCTGCTCTGTGAGGTCCAGCGCATACACCTGCTCCCGGTCTCGGCCACGGCCGTAGTGTCCTCGGCCTCGGCCTCGACCTCGTCCTCGTCCTCGGCCCTTGTGAGCTGGAGGGGCCACAGGAGGTGGAGGAGGAGGATGAGGGAGTGGGTGGATCTGATGTGGGCACTGCGACCTGATGTGTCCAGGCTGACTGCATCCAAATCACGTGAGCTGTCTCTGGCCACAATCCTCCTGTCTCATCGGCCCGTGACTCTGTAGAGGTGGGGGAGCCAGCACTGTAGGAGGCCTCTGCTCCTGCCTGTAGTTGGGACGACGACGTCCCCCACCCCTCCTGTAGCTGATAACCTTGCCCCTCTAGGATGCCCTGCTACCATCTTTGGATGACGACCCCTCTAGTGGTCTCTTCCCTCTGCCTTGTACCATCAGCTGGTCAGCCTCCAGCTTCTTTGCCATCTCAATGATCTGTGCAGTGGTACCATGCGATATGAACAACAAGGGCTGCCTCAAGGTGTCCCAGAGCCCATGGTAGAACCTCTTTGCATACTTCCGGTCATCCCAGTCATAGAATCCCGCGAACCTAGCCAAGTGGGAGAACTCTCTCTGATACTCGATCACGGATCAGCTTCCCTATTGGAGGTTCAGAAATCTAGTTTCCAAGGCATCTCGGTCTGTGGAGGATACGTAGTGCTCCAAGAACTCATCACTGAATTCCTCCCAAGTAATATCCATCAGCTCCCTATCAGCGTATGTAGAGTCTCGCACAGACTTCCACCACCTCTTCGCATGAGCCTCCAGTACTGAGGTGGCAAGAGGGACAGCCTGTCTGACGGGGCAGCTGATGTCAGCTAATAGCTCCTGAATGGTCTCCAACCACTCCTACGTCTTCACCGCATCTTCTGTCCCGCGGTACACTTGCGGAGACAGACTCTTAAAGGCATTCAACCAGTTCGACCCGGGGTTTGGCAGTTATGTTGGGGCTTGCTGGGCTCTGAAGGCATCCAGGATAGCCATCAGAGTTTGTCCCATCTCTGTCTGCATAAAGTGAATGGCAGCCGGAGGGGGGGGGGAACTTCATCCTGTGGAGGCTGCATAAAGGTAAGGTAAACGTCAAAATTGGCCTTACTCATTGTTTAATGGGCTGTTTTATGTGACTTTTTGCACATGGGCACACCATTGCTTCCGCTGCATAGTTTGTCCGCAAACTAATGCTTGAGCGGGGTGTTCCAGTGTTGTGGACTTCTTTCTCACATGATCGTTTGTTCAAGTGATACCAGTTTGTAAGATCCGTTTTCCCCTTTTCGGGGCTAACCCGGATCTTATGCCCAGAACCGCCGCCTTACGGTGACACTAACACACGGGTTAGTCGACACCGCAAGTCACCGATTCTGCCGGCTAGTACGATCATAACCTATCGGCCAATGTGAGAAATAGAAGTATAAAACAGAGTAAATATCACAGTAAGTCCACAGTCACAGTACTAGTCATATATAACAAATGAAAAGTACAACAATATGTAGTCCAAAATGAGTACAATAATAAAAGAGTGTAATAAGGGCTTATGCCCAGTACATCAATATCAAATCACTCTCTCTCAATCTAACAGCAGCGGAATCTATCATCTCAAATCATCCCCATTTCCTCTGAATCAAAGTCAAAGAAGTCTATTATCTGGTCTTCTTTAGTTTGAGTTTCAGATTCAGACTCTAACTCTTGTTCTGCATCAGAATTTTGTTGGGAGGCATTGATTGTTGAAACCGGAAACTGGTCTTTGTGGAGTTCAAGGTCCTAAAAGAGGGGTGACCGCGCACCTACTACACTCAAGTGAACAATCGAGGCTCTAGACTAGGAACGTAAGGGACAGGCCCAAGATCTCAGCGTGGAGGTCCCACCACACACCCGGAAGACTAACGAACTCTTCCCCTCCTAAGCCAAATGCTGAGCTAATTGGGCACCTTTGGAAGGCTCTCTTGGCCGACCAGAACCTCTAGGGAGGATCTCAAAATCCACTCCCTCTTAACCAAAGATGCCACCTTGGGCATATGCACAATACCCTTCAACTGCCCTCCTAATAACATAACCTCGCAAAGCAGTTCTATTTTTCCGTAGCCCCCTTGGGCCGCCACCAACGTAACATAAGCCTTCAAGGGCTAGCAAAAGAATCGCGGGCATCTCAAATTACAGGAACGTACGTTCCCTACCTCGGCACGCAGGCCGACAACATAAACAAAAAAGGCCTTCTGGGGCCGGCACAAACTTGGGCTTAAGCCTGCGGCTTTCCGCTATACAAAGAATGCACAACTTCCTCGGAGTCTCCTCCGAGAACCCCAGAACATCACCAATCCGGCTCACACGTCCGGATGGGCTTCACACAGCATGCCTAAACCCGTACTCACGCTTCCGGGTACTAAATGTAATTAACTGCGGGGACGTACACGTCAACCCGTCCGAGAGCACCCTTCCACCACTCGTCGGTGGAGAGGAGATTCCATGCAAACATGTAAATTTAGGGATTCACCTGCCCGAGTAGAAATTTCGTTACCCTTGACGCGTGTTTTGACGAAGCCGCAACCGCCCATATCACCCGAGTCTCGATGTCTAGTGTCCGTAGTGGTTGTCCATGCTCGGATCCGACCTCCGTGGGAAAGTTGAAGGCTCCAAGTGATGTCGGAGAAGGTTGTCCCAGCCTCCACAGCTTCAAGTGGCCGCGGGAGAGAAGTCCCCGGCCTCGCCTTGCTCTAGAGGCGGAGGGGAAGTCATTCTCTGCCTCACCTGCTCCGGGGGCGGCGATCTGGACAGGAAAAGGAGGGGAGGGAGGTGGCTCAGGTTTGCTGCTCCAGGCAGCCGATCAGGAGAGAGGAAAAGGGGGGCTGCGGCCTTGGACCCGCTGTAGGCGACGACGAGAAGAGGGGCCGAGCTAGGGCTCGACCCTGCTATGCTGCTCCAGGCCGAGAGAGGGAGAGGTGGGCGGGCGGACATTTCCACCGAGAGAGAGAGAGAGGCGGGCGGCCGGGCTGCTCTAGGCCGAGAGGGAGTAAAGGAGGCGGCCGGGCTGCTGTTTCAGGCGGCCGGAGAGAGAGAGGCGGGCGGCTCTTTGCATAGGTGGTGGCCGGAGAGGTGGAGAGAGAGGTTGTGAGGGGGCTGCGGTATTTCTTCCTCCCTTGGCCGAACCCTAGCGGGGGAGTAAAAAAATAAAACCCGCTGTCTGCTTTTCTACTTCCTCCTCCCCCCTTCTCATCCCTCTATATCTATATATATGTATATAAATATAAACATATGTATATAAAAACATATACATAATAAATTCATGTATTATAAAGCCATATATATATAATAAATATATATTATAAAAATATATATATATAATAAATATATATATATATTTTATAACACAAAACTTAAAATCTCCACACGCGCGTACGAGAGCCCGCACGTCCTTGAACAGGACTGCACCGAAACATCGCTCGTAGCACGTCTCGAGCCCGCTCCCTGGGGAGGATCCCACTCGGCCGGGTACGGGGTTGTACATTGATAGCCATCATGCAGAATTCATTTTCTTCAGCATCATCTTCATCATCACTTGAACTTGATGAAGCCTCTGATTCTTCTTCAGTTTCACTCCAGGTTTCTTCTACAAATCCCTTCTTTGTATGTTTATTTTTGCTGGAGAAGGATTTGTTGTAATTGTTTCCCCTGGAGTCCTTGTCTTTTCTCCTATCTTTCCTATCCTTCTTGTCATTATTCTGATTTTCTAGACAGTCAGGCACAATATGGCCTGGTTTACTGCATCCAAAATAGATTATTTCTTTATTATTTAACTTGTCATACCTTGGCTTCTCATGCCCTCTAGATGACCTCTTTCTGAAATCTTTCCTGGCCATCTTATAGAATCTTTTGGCCAGCAAGCTCATCAATTCTTCATTGCCCGTGACCTTGTCTTCAGGCAGATCTTCTGTAACTTTGAATGCTATTGTCTTCTCCTTCTTGATAGCTAGAGAAGCAACCTTTTATTCTTCCTCTCTGTTCTTGATGAGCAGCTCATAAGACTTGAGCTTGCCCAACAAAGCTTCAGTGGTAATCTCAGTTAGGCGTCTGGTATCCTTAATTGGCCAAATCCTTAAGTCCCAAGTGCTAGGGAAGCACATTGTGATCTTGTCATTTAATTCAGTTAGAGAGATCTCCGTGTCCAGTGTTTTTAATTCACTGACTATTAGGCTGAGCCTATTGTACATGTCAGCCACTGATTTAGTTTCTCCCTTTTTGAAGTTCTCATATTGGCTTATGAGATGGGATCTCCTGTCCTTCATTTCATTAGCAGATCCTGAGACAATTTCAGATAACTTGTCCCATATCTCTTTTGCTGAACTGCATTCAGCCACCTTTTGGAATATCTCATCAGACATAGTCTGAGCAAGGATATTCATAGCCTTTGCATCTGCAACTTTCCATTTCTTTATTTCTGCATCTGTTCCTGAGGGAGGTGGAACAGCACTTGTACTTGTAATTAATGGGGGTCTTGGACAAGCTGTCAAAACAGAATTGTAGATGTCTTCATCAATAGAATTCATGTAAAGCCTAATCCTTGCCTTCCAAAGTGCAAACTTAGAAAGGTTGCACACTGGAAGTCTTATGTTAGCATAATCTTTGTTCTATGCCATGGTTTTGTTTAAAAATAAATATATAATACACAAAAGAAATTACTATCCTCTATAAAGGGTTGATCTTTTCAGAGATCTTTTGGTTCAGGTGCTAGCCTGTTCAACCAATCTATTGAAGATTCAGATGCTGAGTAACCAACCTGCCTCTGATACCAATTGAAAGTGATTTAAAGATCTACCTTAACTCTAGAGGGGGGGTGAATAGAGTATTTTAAAAAAATTTACAATTTAAAAACTGTAAAGCAGTTGAAGTATTGATTTATGTATATGTGTAAGGTGCTTGCAAAAAGAAAAACAAAGTAAGCAAGAAATAGGAAATCACATAGCACACAACAAAGTAAAAAAGCACAACAAACATGATGACACAAGGAGCTATAGTGGTTCCCTAACAACCTGGGTATATCCACTCTTCTACCACCCTAGGTAGGAATCCACTGCAGGAATAGTTGATCAGGTGTCCTGGACACCAATGAGCTTTTGATAAGGTGCTCAAAAACCAAAACTAGATTTTTTGATAAGGTGTCTTCCCACCACTGAGTTTTGACAAGGTCTCAGAAACACCCCACACAACTTTTGAAGGGAGTTTTGAGAAACCCTTTTATAGGAGAAAAAGGAAAAAGAAAATGAGTTGAGTTGTTCTTCTCTGTCAACAATCTGAGAGAAGACAAGTGGAAGATGTTGTCAAATCTCCCCCTGAGATCTGTAAGGGTTCAGGAAGATGAGCTTTGCTTTGGGTGATAGGCCTTCAGTTGCTTCAGATCTCCAGCAATAGATGATTTCAGCAGATGCTGAAATGTGTGTTGTCTGAAGTCCTTGATAATGAAGCTTTTGAACACTTGAAGTTTGAAGGAGTAGAACAGCAGATAATCTCCTTCACAATGATGTTCCTTGTGTTCCTGAAGAATTCTGACTCAGTAATTCTGTAAGCTTTTGTTTACTGAATCTATTCTCAGAAGATGAATTCTTGATGAGTGAATTTTTTGTTCTCTCTTTTGTATTTCTTTTTCAAATCTTATATGTTCTCTTCTGAAAATTATTCTCTAAGGAGTATATCAGATTTTGACTTTAGATGGTCGTTACTCAGTCATAAATGACTTCCATAATTGACAACTGTCTATGGGGAAAGTCCTAAGTAACATTCCAATTATTCTTCCTTGAAACTTGCTCCAGATTGCTTGAAACAACTACAGAATCCTTTGTCATAAATGCTGAAAATAAATCTGAATGAATTCCATAACTGTCTTGAATTTGAATTCTGAAAATGTCGACCTCTCAGAAAATCGTCGATTTGAGCTCAGTTATCGTCGACCTGAGCTCAGAGATTGGATTTATACTAGAGACAGAAAACGTCAACCTGAGCTCTACGATCGTTGACCTGAGCTCAGCAACTTGGAAAACAACTAGAGACAGAGCGTCGATCTGAGCTCGAATATCGTCGAACGGAGTTCGACGCCTCATTGAACTGAGCTCATAGATCGGCGACCTGAGTTCGACGTTTTGTCGACCTGAGCTCGACGAGAATTGTCCTAGTCTTCAACACTTGAATCCTGATCTGTAGAAGGTCTTGAGGGCAGCTTTCAAACCTAAGTACTAACCCTAAGACTCATTCTAATATACCTATCAGACTATACAACAAGGTCAAAACAAAATCCTAATCACATAGTGATCCTTACCCAAATTAGTAATAGGGTGTTCCAACAATCTCCCCCTATTTGGGTTAGGATTATTATTTACATGACAGAATGTGAAATAACAAACATACATCAGATTTAAACAAAAAAAACAGAAACAACAATGCAGATAACATATGTTGAGCATTGTAGAAACACAACAAGAGTCACAGAATCAGTCAAAAAATAAATATGAGTATCAGCTTACACAGGTTACTCATTGCCCTTTTTGAAAAGAATTTCTCTGTTGGGATTTAGGGCTTCCTTCTTGGATCTTCTATAATCTTCTGCACCTAAGGAGGTTTGAGATCTTGGCCTTGGGACTACAGCCTCAGGATGCAGCTTCATATAGTCTTCTGGAACAAAGAATTTCCTTGAAGCATATCTCTCTAATTCTTTCTTTCTATGTTTTGACAAGGTTGTGATGTTGGAAGTATCTCTGCCTTGCTCTTTAGCCTTCTTAATCTGATCTAATGCAGCAAGTTCTTTAATTCTAGTTGTCCATGATAAAGGATTGTTCTCAGGGTCCTCAAATGGAACTAGGGGTTCATATGTGTTGATTGACTCTGAATCAGTAGGAGGAGCCCTGGTGACAACTGTATCTCTGAGCTTGTAAGGGAAAGGACCTGATGTAGAATCAGTAGGGCCTTGTCCTTCCCTTTAGTAAGGATATTGTCTGGAGTAAGTTATGTAATCTCTCTGACTTCCTCTATGTTGGCCTCTTCTAGACTGATAACCTCTTTGATGTTGTCCTCTGGGTTGATATCTCTATGAAGGTTGGGAGGAGCTATGCTTTGAAGTAGAGGACTGAAAAGTTGAGCCTCCACCAGATCCTGAATCTGGAGGAGGAGGAGGAGGATGATGGAATTGGGATGATCCTTTTTCATACTTGTCAAGCTTTCTCCTTTTCTTCATGGCCTTAAGCTGGTTCTTAGAATATTTTATCCATGGTTAAGTGATTTGGCAGTCATGCAGAATGTAATAGGGGATATCATTGTCATCTTTGGCTTTTGCAGAAGGTACTCTCATCATGGCCTTACTCTTGCTTTCCTTTTCTTGGCAATGGTGCAAGAAGAATCATCAGAGTCAGTGTTGAATTGATCACTATCTGAACTCTGGGGTCTGTCATATAGATCATCAATACTTTTGATATACTCTTCTCTTTATTTTGAATTCTCAGGAGCAGTAGCAGGAGCAGAAACTATTGGAGTAGCAGCAGGAGAAGAGACGGGAACTTTTGGAGCAGTAGGAGCAGCAGGAACCTCAAAAATAATAGGTTCTTCTAAGTAAACAGCAAGTTCATCAGCAGCAGCAGCAACAGGAACAACAGGCAACATATCAATATCAACAGATTCAACAACTTCAACAGCAGCAGCAGCACAAATAGAAACAATAACTTCCTCAGCCTTAAGAGAACTAATATAAGAAGTAATTAGGCTGGGATCACAGACAGCAACAGGCACAATGGCCTTAGTAAGTCTTCAACTCCCTGAGCTAGTAAGAAGCTGAAGTGAAGAAAGTCAAAATCAGATAACAGTGACCTGAGGTCAACTGCTAGTACTGGTACTGGGGCTGGAACTGAAGCATCAACATCAATTTTTGGCAGCAATTCCTCTTAAACAGCAGGCACTACCACAACTTCATAGGGCATCTCCCCCTGCCTTGATTCAGTGAGAACTGGATCAAGGCACCCCATAGAATGGATTGCATGTGGAGTAGATAGAGAGGAGAGACTGTCAGATAACTCCTTGATGGACTTCAAGAGTGGATCTATGGAGGTCTCTAACAGGGATACTAGCTTGGGAGCCAGTATCCCATAGAGCTTATCTGCCAGTGTTGAGAGATCCACTTGCTCAAGTGGGACTTGAGTAGAGGTGGAGGAAGAAATGACTGTGGCTGGTGATGGATGGGCTGTAGGAGGTGTGGATGGGGATGATAGGATGGTTGGTTGAGATATGGGGATGGTGAAGATAGAGGTTATGGGTGTGGAGATGGATGGGGTGAAGGATGGTTGGGTGAGAATATCATGGAGTAATTGTTGGTATAAGGAAGTGGAGGGAAGCTCAGTAGGTGAGGAGGGGGAATCATCCATGAAGGAATCTTCCATGATGTTGATGGATGGAATGTTAAGAGGTAGATAATAATGAAGTGGATGGAATTGTTTTTCTGTGGTGGCTGGAGGAGGTGAAGGAGTGGACAAAGGAGATGAAATAGTAATGAAGGAGGAGATTGATGTGGATATGGTTGAAGTGGAGATGGAGGTAGAGATGGTTATAGTGGATGAGGGAATGGTTGAGGGAAGAATTGGAGAAGGTTGAGAAGAGGAGGAGGAAGGCAATTCTTCAATGAGGGCAGGGGCCTGAGGGGAAGAGACTACAATAGTCCTTGTGCCTGAAGCAGTAGTAGTCCTGGTTGGCTTGACTATCTTCCTGTCCCATTTCCCAAACAGGGCACAAGTCAGCCTATTTGATTCATTGATGTGCATCCCACTTGATACCAGCAGTTCAGGGCACCTGGAGTACAGGAATAACCCTATTATCCTCCCAAAGTTTACCAAACTTTTGTTCACTTTCTTCTTAATTAAGTCAAAGAAGAGCTCTCCCAAGTTCAAATGTTTCTTATCCACAAGTGCTCCCATCAAGTAGAACTGATACCTAGAGATGGTATCATGTGCTGAGTGCTTTGCCAACAGCACTTTCCCCATAACATCAGCAAGAAATCTATACTCAATAGATAAGTTCTTTTTCAACAACTTGCTAGGGTTAGCGGTAGAATGTCCCATTCTATCTAACATATTCGCAGATTCTTCTCCAGATAACTCAATAGAATCATCTCCAGTACTCAATTTAAACACTTCATTCAGGAGAGTAGGTGTTAGGGATACCTGCGTCCCGGCTATAGTACCAACAATCGTATTCTGATCCAAATTGTGCGCTGTGTAGACCCATTCCTTGATCTCATCAGCTGCAATCTTCATTCTCATTGTCATTAACTGCACAAACTGCTGTTCTCTGAATAGGTCCAGAATATCTTTGAAAACCTGGTCACTGCCTTCAAAGGAGTCCATGTCGATATCAAAGCCTGTGTCAAATTTCATCTTGGCGAGGGCGGCAACAGACACAGCCATTATGTACCTGCAAAGATGAACAAACACGACCAAGTGCAGTAGAGTTTGGAGGGAAAGAAAAAGTTTGCAGAGAGTATGAAAGCGCAAAAGAAGAACGACGACCGAAAGAATGCTTTTATATTATGGTTTGATGCCGGAAAGGAAAGATCGTTGAACTCCGTTCGACGATCTGGGCTTCTAAAGGAATCTGAAGAGTCTTCAATAACGTCAATCTCCGTTTGACGATATTGGAGAGCGTCGATCTTCGATCGACGATCGCTGAACAGAAAGTAGATAGCCTAGCACTATCTGGAAAATGCTGAACTCAGGTCGACGCTATTGGAAAGCGTCGATCTCTGTTCAACGATCGAGGGGAAAAGCGTCGAGCGCAGTTCAGAGACTAAAAATAGCCTACAGACACTAGAAAATTCAAGTTTTTAGCCTAGTCTTCGTCTGTTTTTAGAGTTTTGAAATCTTGAGATTTATTTTAGACTTCCTCCATCTAACATTCCTAACTGATTTAGGAAGAAGGTATATTTCTTTTCATCCAAAGGTTTGGTGAAAATATCTCCCCTTTGCAAATCAGTTGGGATATACTGAAGTTCAATTTTATTTTTCTCAACATTATCCCTTAGAAAGTGATGCCTAATCTCTATATGTTTTGTCCTACTATGGAGGACTGGGTTTTGTGCTATAGAAATAGCACTGGTGTTATCACAAAATATTTTTGACCCTTCTAAGTTGTAGCTATAGTCTTGGAGCTAGTTTTGAATCCACAAAATCTATGAGAAACAACTGTCTGCTGTCATATATTACGCTTCAGTAGTTGAAGTGGACACAGATATTTATTTCTTACAGAACCAGGAGACAAGTCTGTCACCAAGGAACTGGCAAGTTCCACTGGTGCTTTTCTTGTCTACTCTACATCCAGCATAATCAGCATCTAAAAATCCAGTTAATTCAAATCCTGACTCTTTTGGATACTAGAGGCCTAGATTTGGACAACTTTTAACATACCTAAGAATCCACTTAACTAATATTAAGTGTGACTCTCTAGGGCTTACTTGGAACCTAGCACATATACATGTAGCAAATATTATATTAGGTCTACTGGCTGTAAGGTACAATAGAGAGCCAATCATTGCTCTATATGTCGCCTGATCAACATGTTATCCATGTTCATCAGCATCTAATACAGCATTGGTAGGCATAGGTGTTTTTATACAAGATGCTTCAGACATACCAAATTTCTTAACTAGTTCTTTTGCATACTTGGTTTAAGAAATAAATATGCCTTCAGCATGTTGTTTGACTTGTAATCCTAGAAAGAAGAAAAACTCACTCATGCTACTCATTTCAAATTTAGAATGCATCAGATTGGAAAATCTTTTGTAGAAATTTGAATCAGTAGACCCAAATATGATATCATCAACATATATTTGTACTAGTAGGGTATGGGACTTATGGAATCTAATAAAAAGAGTTTGGTCTACTCAACCCCTTATAAAATCATTTTTCAGAAGGAAGCATGCTAAGGTCTCATACCATGCTATAGGAGATTTCTTGAGACCATATAATGCTTTATGCAATTTGAAAACATGGTCAGGATAAGTTGAAGAGATAAAACCTAGAGGTTGTCTAACATAGACTTCCTCTTTGATGTCTCCTTTTAGAAATGCACTCTTCACATCCATTTGGTAGACCTTGAATCCTTTGTGAGCTGCATAAGCTAGGAATATTCTTATGGCCTCTAACCTTTCAACTGGTGCAAAGGTATGGTCATAGTCTATTCCTTCTTCTTGAGAATAACCTCGAGAAACTAGCCTTGCCTTGTTCCTTACAATAACTCCTTGATCATCTAACTTGTTTATGAACACCCACTTTGTTCCAACAATTGAGTGATCCTTAGGCCTTGGCACTAGTTCCCAAACTTTGTTTCTCTCAAATTGATGTAGTTCCTCTTGCATAGCAATGATCCAGTGTGGATCTTGTTCTGCATCTTGAATGGATTGAGGCTCAACTTGAGATAGAAAGCAAGTGTGCACCAGGTTCTGGTTGACCTGATTTTTGTTTTGTACACCAGCTGAGATGTCTCCAATCACTTGGGAGATTTGATGATCTCTTGTTGTTACTAAATCAACAGGGGGTGTTGATTGTTCACCAACCTGTGTTGTTGTTTCCTCTTATGGAACAACAATCGGCTCTTCAAGATGGTTTTCTCTAAGATGTTGAGTATCCTCTTCATCTTCACTAAATTTCTTCTCTCTGTTGGGTAGGTGAATGTATTGAATCCATTTCTATAATATGCAATCTGTCCAAATTTTCTGAAAGAGAGTTTACCTACAAGGGTTCTATGGTAGAAGTAGACTTCTCCTTATAAAACATGTTAGTCTCATCAAAAGATACATGAACAAATTCTTCAATTTTAAGAGAAGTTTTGTTATAAACCCTATAAGCTTTACTGATCATGGAGTATCCTAGAAACACTCCTTCATCAACTTTAGCTTGGAATTTTGCTAAGTTCTTCTTGTCATTATTGTGAATATAACAAATGCAACCAAAAATTTTGAAATAGTCTACTTTAGGTTTCTTCCCTTTGAGCAATTCATAGGGAGTCTTGCCCTTCAGTTTATGTATCAAACTTCTGTTCAACACATGGTTGGAGGTGTTCACTACCTCTGACCAAAAAGATAGAGGAAGGTGAGAATATGTCAACAATGTAGTAGCAGATTCAATTAGGGTTTTATTTTTCCTTTCAGCTACCCCATTTTATTGAGGAGTTCTAGGAGCTGAGAAAGAATGCCTGATCCCTTCACTCTGACAGAACTCTTGCATAAGAAGAGAATCAAACTCTGTCCCATGATCACTTCTGATCAGGACAATGTGAGTATTGAACTCAATCTGTATGCATTTGAGAAAATTTGTCAAACACTTAAAGTTATCAGACTTCTTCCTCAGGAAGAATACCCATGTGAATCTAGAGAAGTCATCTACAATCACTAAAGTGTAAGATTTCCCTCCTAAGCTTTGTACTGTAATGGGTCCAAAAAGATCCATGTGTAACAGATACAAGATCCTAGGTGCATCACTCTTATTAAGTGACTTAAAACTATTTTTAGTTTGCTTGCCTAATTGAAAAGCCCTGCAAAGTCCTTCCTTCTTGTAGGGGCTAGAAGGTAGTCCTCTAACAAGGTTGTCCTTGGATAGCCTAGCAATGGTTCTAAGGTTTATATGCCCTAGTCTCTTATGCCAAAGATAATTTGGTTTGCAAACTGAATTTAATAAACAGATATCTATATTAGTTGAAAGGAAATCTACTAGATAAATGTTACCTTTCCTTTTAACTGTTAACACTATTATGTTATCCTCTAACTTGATCTTGCATAAGGATTTGTTGAATATCACTTGATAGCCTTCATCACAGATTTGACTGATGCTGATTAGGTTGTGCTTCAGTCCTTCCATATAAGCCACCTTCTTGAATGTGACTGAGCCAATCTAAACAACACCATATCCTTTTGTTTGACCAAAGTTTGAATCTCCAAATATTATTTTGGGTCCAAGTTTTGTTCTGAAGGATGTTAGATTCTCCTTGCTCCCTGTCATGTGCTTTGAGCACCCACTATCCAGATACCATTGTTAGTTCATTGCTGGATAGGTCTTCACCTGCACATAAACAATTTATATGTTTTTGACCCAGTTTACCTTGGGTCTAAATTGATAACCTTTAAAATCAGAAATAAAAGACATCCCTGGCTGACTCTTATATCCTTCAGGATGGTATCTCCTAGGAGGCACTATCCATTCAGTATAAGGGTTGAAGCTTTGGGATGAGAGACTTCTAGGATTGATTTTAGATTTACCTCTGAAAAAATGTTCAAAGCTCTAAGCTCCATTCGACGATCGTCGAGCTGATTTCGACGATATTGGGTCAGATCATCAAGCTCTGTTCGAAGATCGACTATACCAGAGTTCAGAGTTCAGAAGTCGTCGACCTGAGTTTGTCGACAGAATGTGAAATAACAAACATACATCAGACTTAAACAAAAAAACAGAAACAATTGAAAGTGAGTGAAAGATCTACCTTAACTCTAGAGGGGGGGGGGTGAATTGAGTATTTTAAAATAATTTACAATTTAAAAACTATATAGCAGTGGAAGTCTTGATTTATATATATGTGTAAGGTGCTTGCAAAAAGAAAAACTAAGTAAGCAAGAAATAGGAAATCACACAGCACACATCAAAGTAAAAAAGCACAACAAACCAGATGACACAAGGAGCTATAGTGGTTCCCCAACAACCTGGGTACATCCACTCTTCTACCACCCTAGGTAGGAATCCACTGTAGGAATAGTTTATAAGGTGTCCTGGGCACCAATGAGCTTTTGATAAGGTGCTCAAAAACAAAAAACTAGATTTTTTTGATAAGGTGTCTTGCCACCACTGAGTTTTGACAAGTTCTCAGAAACCAGCCACAAAACTTTTGAAGGGAGTTTTGAGAAACCCTTTTACAGGAGAGAAAGGAAAAAGAAAATGAGTTGAGTTGTTCTTCTCTGTCAACAATCTGAGAGAAGACAAGTGGAAGATGTTGTCAAATCTCCCCCTGAGATCTGTATGGGTTCAGGAAGATGAGCTTTGCTTAGGGTGATAGGCCTTCAGTTGCTTCAGATCTCCAGCAATAGATGATTTCAGCAGATGCTGAAATGTGTGTTGTCTGGAGTCCTTGATAATGAAGCTTTTGAACACTTGAAGCTTGAAGGAGTAGAACAGTAGATAATCTCCTTCACAATGATGATCCTTGTGTTCCTGAAGAATTCTGACTCAGTAATTCTGTAAGCTTTTGTCTACTGAATCTATTCTCAGAAGATGAATTCTTGATGAGTGAATTTTTTGTTCTCTCTTCTGTATATCTTTTTCAAATCTTGTCTGTTCTCTTCTGAAAATTATTCTCTAACGAGTATATCAGATTCTTACTTAAGATGGTCGTTACTCAATCATAAATGACTTCCATAATTGACAACTTTCTCTGGGGAAAGTCCTAAGTAACATTCCAATTATTCTTCCTTGACACTTGCTCCAGATTGCTTGAAACGGCTACAGAAACATTTGTCATAAATGCTGAAAATAAATCTGAATGAATTCCATAACTGTCCTAAATTTGAATTCTGAAAACGTCGACCTCTCAGAAAATTGTCGATCTGAGCTCGAAGTTCGACGAACGGAGTTTGATGCCTCATTGAACTGAGCTCAGAGATCGTCGACCTGAGTTCGACGTTTCGTCGACCTGAGCTCGACGAGAATTGTCCTAGTCTTCAATACTTGAATCCTGATCTGTAGAAGGTCTTGAGGGCAGCTTTCAAACCTAAGTACTAACCCTAAGACTCATTCTAATTGACCTATTAGACTATACAGCAAGGTCAAAACAAAATCCTAATCACATAGTGATCCTTACCCAAATTAGTAATAGGGTGTTCCAACATCGCGGTTTACGCGAACTCTATTGTTCAGTTTGGCTTCAGCATCAGTTCGGGCGGTCTCTGTGACTTCTGCGGACAGGCGGTCTCCAGTTTGTTGTCTGCCCTAATTGAAACTTGTATTTTTCCTGCTTTCCCTAGTGTACTGGTGAATCATGTCTCGCCATGTATACCTCGCCCTGTAAAGAAGATTGATAAATATATGATCTGCTTGTCTATGTTTTTGCATTTGGTTGATTGTGTTTACTTCCTGGTATCCGCTTGGTCAAGTTGTGATCTGGATAGTTCTGAAGATATTAATTTGGTGTTTAGACTATCTTGCTGAGCTTCTTGAGAAAATTCAACAAAGCAGATGGGCCCATCATCTTCTTTCCAGACTTCATTCGTCATTGGTTTGCCATTCATCTTCTCCTCGATCCTTGGCTTCATTAATGGAGGGCGGCATGGTTTGCTTTCCAATATCCCCACTCATATCATGTCCATCTTTGAAATTTAGGGAATCTCAGAGTGTGATAAAACGCTGCCTTATCAGGGGTGTTTTGTATGATGTTTGCGAGCTGGTATTCAGTAGGGAAAAAACAAACTTTGATCACCTTGTGCTTTATCATCTCTCTTACGAAGTGGTATTTTAACTTGACGTACTTGCTTTTGTTGTGAAAAATGGGACTTTTGGAGAGGGAAATTGAGGATAAAATATCACACTAGATAGGAATTCCTTTCTCTCCCTCCTCTTCTCCGAAATCTTTTCTAATTTTCTTAAGCCCGGAGGCTTTACAGGTGGTTGTGGTTAATGCCATATATTTAGCTTAAGTAGATGAAAGGGCAATAGTCTTTTTCTTTCTAGAGCCCCATTAAATGGGCTTCTTATTAGTGCAGAAGATTTATCCTTCATTGCTCCTTCTATCGTTGACGGATCCTCCAAAATCTGAATTGCTGTTTCTGGTAATTTGGTTACTGACTTCTTTTTGGTATAGAAGCCTACGACCTTCAGTTCCTTGGATGTATCGCAGAATTCTTTTGGCAGTAAGGAGATGATTGATTGTAGGTTTTCTCACAAATCTTGCTATCATGATCGCAGCAAATTAAATGTCGGGTCTGGTATTGGTAGGATAAATATGGTCTCTAATGAGGCTTTGATATTCTTCAAAATTAACATCTTTTTCTTCCTCTTTCTTTCCTAACTTGTCTGTAATAGCCATGGGTGTAACTGTAAGACCCCTTTTCCAAATATACTGACCATAGTGGAGTCTTATCGCTTAGGACTGCCGTCTTGTGGTGACACCAACTCACGGGTTAGTCTCCACCATGAGATGTCGATTTCACTGGCTAACATATCATCTAGGCCAATCATATAAGTAGGAAATGCATAAAAAGGAAACATCCACATCACACTATAAGGAAAAACATGTCCATGATGAAATAAAAGAGTCTAGAAGAGAGAATGGCTTAGGCCCAATACATCAAAGTAGTCAATAAGGTCTTATGCCCAGTACAATATATAACTCTCTCTCTCTCACTAAAACTGTGGAAGTACAACTTATCAACATCACTCACATCGACCTGCGGTAGAGTAGCAGTACGTCGCATCAGATACTCAAGTCCTGCCATTCTGGATGGTCGATTCTACGGAGTGTCGTGATGCTTCCCCGACTCCTGGTGTTCCTAAAATGATACGGTAACTGACCGTTAGTCAAAAGACAAAGGCGCTTCAACATCCACTCACCCCGATGAATCTTAGATACCGGGTGGAAGGATGGAAGAAAAAAAAGTACAATAGTAGCAGTAATAGTCCAAGCAAGAGAGGGCGGAACTAATTAGCAAAAATATATGTAAAGGTACACAATATATCATGTCATCTAAGCTAGCATTTCTAAAGAGGTGTAGCAGTAATAAATGACTAGTTAGTAAGGTGCATCAAGTTTATAAAGAAGTAAAGAGCATCTACTCTACCATTATAGAAATGTACCTTAACTTATAGGATGTTCGTACAAACTTATAAGTTAATTTTTCAAGTAAGTAACTGATCATATAAAAGTGCCCACACACGACTCTATGTGCACAAACTTTTAGTCCCCACTTTTTGGAGACAACTAACCTATCTGGTACCAACCGTCTTTGCTCACGGTGGCAGTGGAGCGGGCATCTCCACTACTAGGTGGGTATGCATATTACCGAGCATAGACCTCCCATACGCCTATATACATGTCCTAGGTGCACTCTAGGGGTCTTTACATACTATTGTTGGGGGTATCCAAATATTTTGAGCTATGTTGGTCCGCTAGGCCACATTTGTAACATCCCAACTTTTATTGTGCCACTAGAATCCTTGTGGGCCCAATAAAAGTGACCCGAACCTCTACCCGTGAACCACACACTAAGGTAGGAAGGAACCCTAGATAGGAGATATCGAGCTAGAAAGCTCCGATTTGAGTTCTTTCAGTTCCTATGGCTTCGGATAGCAAATACGGGTGGAACTCATTGCATTACGATCCAAAGTCTAATAACGAATATATGAATTTTGATAGTTTTAGCACACCACGACGTGCAGATTTTTGAATATTTAGCAAGCGAACTCTGATTCGACCCCGATCAGTGGCATTGGACTCGTATGGTCAGTATGAAGTCAACCAAGTTCGCCCCGGTCAAATTCCGCCACAAGTAGTAAACCCATGGCCAAATCAAGCATATTCATGCACCGAAAAGTGTCCATTCACAAATTATGACGCAACACCCCGACTTTGGCCCGACTCTCGATGCCTTAGATCCACTTTGACTTTGACCAGCTTAGGGGACCCACCCTAGGGTTGACTTTGGTCAAACCATCCTAAAAGTCCAATTTTTTGGATTTTTTTAAAAAGGTGTGCACCCCCTCCTCATTAATTAATTAATTAGGGCCTTACACCCTCACCCACTTTGGGCCCCCAACCCGCAAGCCCACTCTTAGAGGCAGGTGGTGGCCCACCAACTCAACCCCCACCCCTCCCTCTCTTCCCCCACTGTGAAAGTCCCTCTCCATGAGGGTAAATCTTTTTCCCCACATGGGTAAAATCCTTTGAGCCTCCAGCTGTCCTTGGACCGCTGGACAATTAGAGGGTGAGGATTAATCCCTCCCTAAGGAGGGATTAATCCCATATTGGCTAAGGGGTTGAAAACCCCTCCCCTCCAACCTATATAAAGGCCCCCCCATTGCTATAACACAGCTCAGTCAGCATCTCCCCCACCCTTGCCCCTTCCCCCCCTCTACCGGAGCTCAGGTCGTCAAAAAGGGATCAACCCGAGCTCCACCACCCCGCCACCTTCATGGCCGACCAATCCAACCCCTCCCAAGATCTTCTAGGCTAGATAGATACTCTTCCCCTCCCTCTTCCATTTTCCCCTAACATGCTGCATGCACCTCCCGGCGGCCAGAGCGCCGCCTGCGCCACCTAAGCCAAGTTCCAGGCCGGGTGGTAGCCATGAGCAAAGAATTGTTCTCCAGCGCCGGTGATGGCACTGGGAGAGTGTTAGGCCACCGGGAATGGAGATTCCCGATGGCAGAGGGCGGTGGTGCCCTCGAAAAACGGCGCTCCGGCGGCACCCGAAAACAGAGTGAATCTCTGTATTTCTCCTACGGCGGCATCTGGCAGCACCAGGATATCGGGCCACTGCTGGAGAGGATCCCTGCCCCTGACACGTCGGTTGGGGGTGGTTGTGTAACCAGGATGAGTACCGGAGAGGCAATATGGCGCGGTGGATCTGGGAGCAGAGCCCTGCCACCTTGATCTCAAGATCGTAATTTCAAGCGGTTGCTTCTACATGACGTAATCTGTGAATACTAATGGATACAAAATTTAGGTATCCAAATGGAACCATGGGTGGTGGTTCCTTTGGGTACCTAAACATAACGTGGTACACCTTGCGGAGATGACGACGAATGGGCTCTTTTTAGCGAAATAGGTGCGCTCTTCTGAACGATAGGCCTCCATTCATATTTTGATTTAATATTGTTTTTATGTTGTAAATTTCCATGTAGAGTTCTACGAGTCTTTATGTGAAGATCTTCAATTGAATGAAACTGAATTGGAGGTTTGAATGTATTGAAGTTGTTCTTCAGGTTGAAATTTTTTTGCTCAACATAAGGACTCCTAGAGTAGTAGTTTCTAAAAGGGAATTTATGTTCATTCAATTTTACGAAGGGAGTAATTTGTTTCTTCACGTGAATATGATTTTTATGTTTAGGACTTTTGCACGCTCCAACTTGAGGTTTTCTACTCCCTTCGATTTGCTTAACTAATGGGTGTGAGCTACTTTTCAACATGCTTCTGGATTTTGCTTGATATTGTACGTTTATGTTTTGCTTTATAATTTCCTTAAGCACGTTGATTTTCATTTCCAAATCCTTATTTTTATTTTTGAGATTCAATCTAGCTTTGTTATAAGCGATTGTGCTATTCTTAAGAATGGTGACTATAGAGTTAATGTGAGCTTCATACTTATTTTTGTATTCTTCAAAGGTCTCATCCATCTCTTCAATTTAATTTTTATAATTCTTGCATCCTACACAATCACTTTTAAATGATGAGTTTTATAAACATATTTTATCATTTTGTTCTTTTTCAAAACGAAGCTCTTGTTCAAGAACCTTATATTTTTCTTTTAATTCATTATAATCTATATAAGGTGTAGAAACATTATCTAAAGACCAAACAGGAGAAATAAACACGACAATGTTGGATTATACATTAACACCTTTTTTTAAGCGGTTATTTTCTGAACGTAGTTTTGAATTGATACTAGTCAATTTCTTAATTCTACGTTTTGCCCTATCCAGCACAATCAATGCAGAAATGGAATTGCATATACGAAGGGAATTTGATTTTCTTATAGTGCTCTTGGATGAAGCAAGATTTGAGCTTTGAGTGTCTTTGACTTCTCCGTGTGTTGCCTCATCAATGGTTGAGATTTCAACTTCCCTTTCATGTGATGTGATTACCATGTCCTTCTTCAAGAGCAAGTCTCTATTTGGATCTTCACTTGGATCCATGAGAAATTGCTCTGACTCATCATATGCATAAAGGGAACTATAAGTTAACTCAAGAAAATTCCATATATCATATGTAGTGGGAAGCATATAGATTAGTTTGAAAATATCTTGTCCAAGCCCGCAAAATAGACTATTTACAGCTTTAGCATTTAAATAACATTCGTTCTTATTTAAGTCATTTGGGGGCTTGATACATGTCATGTTCCAAACTTCTATATCTAATGATATAAGGAATTTTCTCATTAGTGCTTTCCATTTGTTATAGTTCAATCCTATAAAAAGAGGTGGTGCTAACGAATTTTCAGTGTACAATTTTTCATCATCCACACAGGTCGATTCAAGATCGGGGTTGGCCATTATTCCCAATGGTGAAACTATTTTTGGAATAACCTCCCTCTCATACCACTTGTTGGATCTAGTGGCCTACCTTAGAGGGGGGGTGAATAAGGTTTTACGAGTTAATTTCAGATCGGGGTTGGCCATTATTTAAGATCCGTGGCCGATGCTTAAGATCTTCATTTGCTAGCAATCGGTCGGCCCTTCATATTCGATGTAGATCTTGGATCGCAGGAGTTCTTCGTTCACAAACGGAGGGGAGATGACTTTCTTCTTCTTTGACGGAGACTTTTGGAACGGAGTACAAGAAGGCGGCCGAACCCTAGAATTCACGAACTCCCATCGCTCTTCAGTCCTTCAGACATAGGCACAGAAACCAAGGCAGCCTTTTATATGTCTTCATGAAAATAGGCTACCGCCGGTAGTAAGACTAGCGCCCGCCGATAGGTTCGTGCGCTTGTTGTGCCAGCTGTCGTCCAAATCATGAATAATATTCAAAATGAATATTTGTCATTTTATCGTTGCTAGTGTCGCGCGGTAACTGTTATCGCCTGGAGGTAAGTCGAGAAAATCCTGCTCAACGTTCGTCGAGAGATATTCATCGAGCGATATTCGTCGAACGGCTAGAGCGGTGCGGTAACTGCAATCGCCTAGCGGTAAGTCGTTTCTCGAGAAGTCCAGTTTAACGTTCGTCGAGTGATATTCGTCGAGTAGCTAGTGTGGTGCGGTAACCTCTATTGCCTTGCGGTATCCTCCACTCAACGTCATTTTCTCGACACACTCAACATTTTTCTTCTCAACTCTCTCAACACAACGTTGAGTGAGCTAGCGCAGAGCGATAGGAATTAGTGCAGAGCAGTAGTTTTCCCGAGAGCCAGATCAAATTAATTCCTTGCATTAGCTCGTGTGGTAGGACTAGCACGGAGTAGTAGTTTTCCTGAGAGCAAGATCAAATTAATTCCTTGCGTTAGCGCGTGCGGTAGGACTAGCGCGGAGCGGTAGTTTTCCCGAGAGCTTTGTCCAATTAATTCACGGCTACCGCACGACGGTAACTTATACTGCTTGACGTTAGTGCCTATTTGAATCTTCTTCTTCTTTTCTTGCACTTGTCAACCTGCACACTCTATCAACACAAGACATGATCAAATACAGCCTGGGAGTTGATATTCTCAAATAGAGGGCATGTGAACCATCAACTCCAATAAAAAAAGACTGGGAGAGTACAGTTGCGGATCCTCCTCATCATTCTATTCGACGTATAAGATGACCGAGGGAGCAAGCACAGAGTTCAAGTGACGACTAGCCACCTACCTGTGAGGATTGGGACTTTTGATCAGATTTTCTAAATGGTTGCTGAAATGGAGCTATCGCCTGGCGACAGAGGGCTACCGCCTGGCGACAGGGAGTTATCATCTGGAGACAGTGAGTTATCGCTTGGAAATAAAGAAATTTTATATTTTCTTTTTGCACTATATCTTTCTGGATTAGTATTGCAATAAAGACATTTTATTGCATCTATTTCAATGATTATCTGTATAGTTAAGTAAATGCTGAGCTTGATTTTCATGAGTAGTATTTTTGATTAATTTGGTTGTTTGAATTTTGTTAAGTTTTTTATAATATTCATAATTTTTCTACTTAAATGATCCAGATTTTTAATTTGAAATATCTAAGAAACCTAACTCTAGTCTTAATGTAGAAAATCGTGAATCAGGAAGAGGTTTGGTGAAAATATCGGCAATTTGTGATTCAGTTCTTATAAAGTTGATTTTAATTTTGTCCTTTTTAATGTGGTCTCTAATAAATTGATGATGAATGTCTATATGTTTATACCATGAATGATGCACTGGATTATAAGTAAGATCAATTGCACTTTTTCTATCGCACCTTAAATTTATTGTTTGTTATTGTATTCCAAAATCTTCTAAAGTTTGTTTCATCAATAAAGCTTGTGCACAATAACTACCTAGTGCAATATATTCAGCCTCAGTGGTGGAGAGAGCAACACAATTCTATTTCCTACTAGACCATGAAATGAGTAAAGGACCTAAAAAGTGACAAGTGTCACTTATGATTTTACGATCTAACGAACAACCAACATAATCTGAATCGGAATAATTATGTAAAATAAAATCATCATTATGAGGATACCACAGTGCTAGTTTAGAAGTACCAATAAGATATCTAAAGATTCATTTAATCGCTTTTAAATATGATTCTTTAGGATTAGCCAGAAATCTAGCACACAAGAAAACTGCAAACATAATATCAGGTCTAGATGTGATTAAATGTAATAAATAGCCTACCATCCCTCTATATAAAGTTTGATCAATTTATATTCTACTTTCATCTTCTCATAACTTCAATGAAACACTCATAGAATTACTTGTTTGCTTAAGATTTTTAAATCCAAATCTTTTAAGAACATCATGAATATATTTAGATTAACAAATAAAAATACCATTATGTTTTTGAGTAATTTGAAAACCTATAAAATATATAAGATCTCCTACCATGCTCATTTCAAATTCATTTTTCATAATCATTACAATATCATTACATAACTCTTTATTAGTGGCTCCAAAAAAAATATCATCAACATAAATTTGTAAAACTATTAATTCATTTTTATTTTCTTAATGAAGAGTGTAGAATCAGCACTACCTATTTTATAATCAATTTTCAACAAATACAAAGTTAATTTATCATACCATCCACGAGACGCTTGTTTCAAACCATAAAGCACTTTTTCTAATTTGTAAATATGATTAGGAAATTTGTCATTAGCAAAACTAGGGGGTTATTCTACATAAAATTCTTTCTTAATATACTCGCACAAAAATGCAGTTTTCACATCCATTTGAAATAATTTAAATCTCTTGAAACTAACAAATACAAGGAAAATCCTAACAGCTTCAAGACGTGCTATGGGTGCAAGAATTCCATCAAAATCTACTCCTTCAATTTGAGCATAACTTTTTGCTACAAGTCTAGCTTTGTTTCTAGTGATCCTATACTCACTATCTAATTTATTTTAAATATCCACATAACTCCTAAAATAGGATGATCATAAGGTCTCTCTACAAAATTCCAAACCTTATTAAATTCAAATTGATAAAGTTCATCCACCATAGATAAAAACCAAGATTCATCATTTAGAGCGGTTTAAACATATTTTGGTTCTATATTAGAAGTAAAAGAAAGGTTTAAAAATAAATCATGAAAAGAAGAACGAGTACTTACCCCTCTTGATGGTTCTCTAATGACCAAATCTTGTGGACAATCTTTTGAAAATCTTAGTACACTTGGAGGCACATATTCTTCCATTTCTTCTTCTTCTTCTCTTTCTTCTTTATCTTCTTCTTGATCTCCAAGTATTTCATCATCCTCAAATTTTAGTGGTGGAAGGGGTTCTTAATCATTACCTGTAGGATTAGTTTCTACATAAGAAACAAGCTCATCAAATTTAACATGAATTAATTCTTTAACTATTTTTGTCATCTTATTATAGACTCTATAAGATTAACTAGTTGAAGAATAACCAATAAATATACCTTCATCACATTTTTCATCAAATTTTTATAATGTGTCTTTAGTGTTCAAAATTAAACATTAGCAACCAAAAACTTTAAAATAAGATACATTCAATTTTTTTTGAAAATATAGTTCATAAGATGTTAATTTCAAAAATTGTCGAAACATAACACGATTAATAACATAACATGCAGTATTTATAGCTTCATCCCAAAATAATCTAGGTAATTTATATTCAGATAATATAGTGCGAGCTAGTTCTTAAAGAGTCCTATTTTTCCTTTCTACCTCACCATTTTGTTGCGATGTGCGAGGAACGGAAAATTCATGCTTAATTCCTAACTCATTACAAAAAGAAACAAACCTATCATTATCAAATTGACCTCCATGATCCGAACAAATGCATTTTATTTTTAAGTCAAACTCATTTTGAATATGTATACATAATTTAGTAAATTCTAAGAATGCATTGGATTTTGAAGTTAAGAAAATAGTCCACCAAAAAACGTGAAAAATCATCAATCAAAACAAAAGTGTATTTTCTACCTCCTAGACTATGTAGTAATCGGAACAAAAAATCCATGCGAATTAATTGTAAAGGTCTAGAAGTAGAAATACCATTTTTGTTAATTTATCTTTTGACAATTTTAAAATTAATTTAAAATAGGTAATCCTTTAATTAATTTAAAATAGATATTCCTTTAAAATCCATGGCGAACATAAAGAAGATAAATTTCCACTTAAGATAGGTAATCCTTTAATTAATTTATCTTTTGATAGTTTTAAAATTAACTTGGCACTAGAATGACAAAGTCGCCTATGCCACAAATTAAATTCCTCATTTTTGGACATAAAACAACTTAAAGGCGAATGTAAAAGATCATGAAATTTTATGATATAAACATTTTGAGATCTTGTTGCAGTAAGAACAACATCATTTGTTTTAGAATCAAAAATTTTGCAAAGGTTTGTTGAAGAGTCAAATAGAACATTTAGACAAATATCACATAACTGACTTATAGAAATTAAATTGTGTTTTAAACCTTTCACATAAAAAACATTTGATATAGTAAAAAATCGTTACCAACTACTCCAATGCCAATGATCCTTCCTTTACCGTTGTCGTTAAAATTCGCTACTCCTCCTTTCTTCATTTCTAGGCTAAGCAACTTTGACTTATTTCCGGTTATGTACTTTGAACATCCTGAGTCCAAGTACCACACGCCTTCCATGTCCTTAGCCAATCAACAGACCTAGAAATAAGATGAGAGTAAAGATCTAGTTACCCAAGTAGTTCCTCCCATAGAATAGATGGAAGCCTAAGGAACTCAGATTTATTTAACAAAACTATGGCCTTTCTTACTACAAGTGTCAGTGGTGTGACCAAACCTATTACATTTGGTACACTCGATAAAAGAGGATGAAGCATTTTTCAAAATGTTATGAGAATTCTTGTTGGAAGTAGTGGTGATAGAAGATTTAGTATTTTTATTTGAAAAATTCGATGTTTTAAAATTTTTGCTATTGTCGGCAATAGTGGATATCGTCGGGCGATAGCTTCTAGAAGTGTATCTGAGCCCATATTTCACAAATCCATAACATTGATTTGCCAAAATCATATCCAGTGATTTTCGGCCCACTCCAAACTTTTTTTTAGCCATTTCTAAATCACGAACCTGGACTTTCAAGGCGGTGTTTTTAGTAAGTAACATAACAAACCGATTTGAAAAAGCCTGCTTACCACCTTCTACTTGGGATTGATAAAATTTTAGAGATCTTTCTAAGTCCCTTTTTTTTCTTTTATAAGAGAATCAACGTTCGATTGAGACTTAGAAAGAGCCTTCTATAATTCTTTTGTCCTTGCCAAAGAGTGACCTCCCTCTTGACAAGTAACATTCTCCTTCCCAAGTACTTTTAATTCAGTAGTTAGTTTTTTTTCTTTTAGAAATATTTTGTTTTCAGATTTAAGTAAATCAATATCTTTTAAACTTTTATCAAAATATTTGCAAGTGTTCAAAAATTCAGAATATAGCTAATTATAAGTTGGAGGAGTTACCTCAGTGTTGCTTTGGACAATGCATTCGTCATCAGATGGTGAGATGCACTTTACCATCATACACAGGTTGGCCTCCTCGTCAGCTTCTTGACTTGATCCACTCGACTCCTCAGATCTGAAGTCATCCTAAGTTTCTACCTTAAGAACTTTTTCTTGTCCTTCTTCTTGTGCCTCTTTTCTTCAAACTCTTTCAGATATTTTGGGCACTTGATCCAGATATGTCCGACTTTTCTATGATGATAACATTCAGGTGGTGGATGCTCTTCATCATCCTCTATATCAACTTTTCCTTTTTCTTTCTTGAATCCAGATTCCTTCTTATTTAAAAAACTTTTTGAATGAATTTCTTCTTTTAGGGTTCCTCATAAATCTCTTAAATTTCATAACAAGAAAACTCTCCTCATCTTCTTTATCATTCTCATCAGTTTCACTTTCCACTTCCTTCTTGGATTTCAATGCCAATACTTTCTTCCTTGGCCCCAAATTATATTCTTGTTGTTGAATCCTTAACTCCACCTCATTAGTTTTCTGATTCTCGATGAGATTCTCAATTTTCCGAGTCTTTAGATCGTGTGACTACGAGATGACAGTCACTTTTGGATTGAATTTTGGGGGAAGTGATCTGAGAATCTTCCTTACTATATCACCATTTGAGAAGTTCTTTCCAAGAACCTTGGAGTCATTCATAATTTTACTGAATCTTGTGTACATGGAATCTATATCTTCATCAACTTCCATCTTAAACTTTTCAAATTCTGATTCTAACTGGAATAACTTAGAGTCTTTCACCTGCGACGTACCTTCATGAGTAACTTCAAGTAAATTCCAAATATCAAACGCAGTTTCACATGCACACACTCGATTAAACTCAGTTTTATTTAATACACAGAATAAAACATTCATTGTCTTAGCGTTATTTTTACATCTCAGTTTATTAGTATCATCCCATTTGTCCTTAGGTTCTTCCATAGTGACACTTCTAACTACTGTTGTAGGTGGAGTGTAGCATTGTTGTACCATGCCCCATACTTCAATATCTAAAGCAATTAAAAAACATCGCATTCGAGTTTTCCAATAGTTATAATCCGTGTCAGTGAATAAGGGAGGTATACTAATCACTTGCCCCTCAAAAAAACATGATCGTTATGCGTCATTACTCCCGGTGGTGAAACCGATTTGGAGTAACCTTCCTCTGATATCAAGTGTTGGATCTTGAGGCAGCCTTAGAGGGGGGGGGGGGTGAATAAGGGCAAATAAACTTTTTCTAAAGGTAAAACTTTAGGTGAAATAATTCAGAATGTTAAGATGAAATTTTTCACAAACAAAAAAATATTCCAAATACTCGGAAATTTAATGAAAATGAAATGACAATTTTATTTCATAAATGATGAAAAAACATAAACAAAGATTTCAATAGAGTTTGAAATCGAGGCTATAAATGAAAATAATTTCTTTTGAGTTTTCACCGGTTCTTCTCCTAAGGACCGGTAGTCTAAAGCCTATCTCTCCCTAGATACAACTACTATCCCCTAGATCTCTCCACAACCTAGTCGCTGCACACAAGGCGGTGATTTCTCCCTAAGCCACACACGGACCTAGTCTCCACGCATAAGGCGGCAAGTTATCTACCAGTTACACTGAATAAAGAAAAGTAAAAAAGTAGAAATCTGAAAAATGAAAACTCCCTCTAGTGTAGAGCACTTGAGGAAGACGATGAATCCTTGCAATTGTCGTCGGAGTTATAAAGCACTAACAGTCTCTTCTACGCTATTCATTTTAGTTGCACACTTAGGAGTTTTTATGGTTCTACGGAGTTATCAGGCTAGGAATTCTCAACACAAAGGCTCCTGGAGATGTGTGTCATGAAATGCACGAAAAGTAGCCCTTTTAAGCAATCTACAATATCGCTCCGCGATAGCTAGATATCTCTTGCGTGATATCACCTCAGCCTTCCACGTAGCCCACTCTGTTGTAACCATGCTAGAATGATGGTGTTCATGTTGGATCATGCGCTATTGCCCTGCGATATCTAGATATCGCCAGGCGATATCAGTGAATAATGCGCTGTACTAAACCCGTCGAGAAAATGTCTAATGTCATCAAGTCGATATCGCTGACGATAATAGCTATCGCCAGCGGTATCTCCATCTTTAAAAATTCTGCAGCTCAATGTCAATCAAAAATTAGCAGAGTATTAACTAGAGATATTTGCAAATCATAAACACACTATGATCAAATACATTCGAGATTTGTTATTTTGAAACCAAGGAATGCAAAACAGATGCTCCAATAGGAGGTTGGCCGAACGGAGGGGGGGACTGGCGATGGTGAACGCCACGCTTGTTCAGAGGGACATGGTCGGTCTCCGGAGGAAGGTCAGACGATCGAGAGGAAGGGGAGGCTGCCCCAAAACCGGGGCAGCCGACAGAGGACGAGTGGCCAAATGGGCTCCCATCCTGGGCGGAAGGAAGTTCGCCCCATGTTAGGGGCGGTGGCTGGCAAAGGATTGGAGACCAATTTGCCGCCTGTCCCAGGAGAAAAGAAGGCAACCACCCTTGCTTAGGGGCGACGGCCGACATGGGACGACCGACCAAATTGGGTGAAAAGAAGGTCGTCGCCCTTGTTAGGGGCGGCGATAAGCAAAGGTCGGGCGACCACATTGGCCGCCCATCCTGGGCATCGGAAAAGAGGAGGAGGGAGGCGGGAAGGCCGCCCTCCGCCCTCCGCCCATAACTGCCGCTCCTTGCGCGTGGCAAAAACAGCGCGCAGCCGCGCGCGGCTGAAATACCAAAGGTGCGTGCGGCTGAAACCGCGCGCAGGCTAGAGCGGGCATGCGTGACATTGTAGGCGCGCGACGGTGCTCGCATGAGGCAGTTTTGAGTGAGTGAGGATTTACGTGAGTGCGACCGGCAGCTTGGACTGCGCCTATTGATTCCGCGGGTCGGTCAAACCCATTCAGGGGTGCCCCATCAATGGCATATAAGGTTTTGAGATATGTCAAATGAACAATTAGACAAGGCTTCATGTTTCTTGCAAATCAAACTCTTAAATTAAAAGCCTTTTGTGATGTCGATTGGGCAGCTTGCCCAATGATACGAAGGTCCACATCAGAATTTTGTGTTAATTTTGGAACGTCCTTAATCTCATGGAATACTTAAAAACAAAGTACTGTTTCAAAGTCACTGTGGAATCAGAATATCGCATTATGGCCTCAGTTTGCTGTGAGCTCACATGGTTAACTAATATGTTGAAAGATTTTCAGATAATCGATTTGGTTCCTATTTCCCAGAATTACGACAATCAAGACGCATTGCATATAGGATCCAATCCAAGTTTCCATGAGAGGACAAAACACAAAATT
This sequence comes from Platanthera zijinensis, assembly GCA_039513925.1. NCBI lineage: Eukaryota > Viridiplantae > Streptophyta > Magnoliopsida > Asparagales > Orchidaceae > Platanthera > Platanthera zijinensis. The sequence continues at coordinate 14,154,450 of CM077089.1, read as the reverse complement.
GGCTTATCATTTGGTTCGTGAAAAGTTACAGGCTGGTTTAATTGCACCAGGTTATATTCCTACCAAAAAGCAGCTCGCAGATCTTTTTACAAAGGCAAGTGGGCGATCGCAGTTACAAACAATTTTTGCCAGGTTAGGAATTTGCAATTTATTACAAACACCAACTTCAAGAGGGTGTTTGAATTATGTGATTGGTCTTATCCTTCCAGTTTGTTTCATTTTTTGTTAGTTTTATTGTGTCCTGACAGGTCCCATTTCTACATCTCTAATGCTCCATATAAAAGAGAGTGTGGGCTTGATTGAATGTATGTTCTCATATTCTCATTGTATGCCAAAATGCGCAATCAGAGTTATCCAATAAACAAAATCTTTCTCTGCTTCTATTCTGAGTTTTCGGTTTGCTGTTATTGTTAACTGTTCTTGAGATATCAAACTCTTAATTTTTCTAAGCATGCAATTGTACAAAGACCATCCCACTGATGCACGTATGCGTAGCATGTTCACATGCATCAATAACGTCAAGAGAAAAACAGAAGAATAGATAGTAATTGTGGCGGAAAAAATGATGAAATTCTAGAGAAAAAAAATATTGCGTGGAAAATTTAAAAAAAGTAAAATAAAAAATAATGTTGAATAATGTAATCATGAACAAGTCTTAATTTGTCATATATGTAGTATTGTAGTCTTGTAGATGAGGTAAGCAAGACTATTTAAGGCTCTGTTTGGGGGGACTTAATTTCACCGGTCAAGTGGTTACGACCGCATGAACCGGACCTTATTTAAGGTATAATTCATGCGAACGTAACTGCTTGACCAGTGAAAATAAGTCCTCCCAAACGGAGCCTAAACCTTGCTCTGCTGGAGTAGAACATGGGAAGATATTAGAAGGGAAATAAGAAGGCAATTGCTGCTAAGGCCGGCGATTCACAAACTGGTTAGATTGGCCTGGGAAGGCAGAACCCGAACAGGACTTGTTTCAAGTTTTCTCAATTTTCTTTTCTGCCCTAACACATCCTAACCTAAACCTTATATATTTGCTTATGTTGGGTACATTGGAAAATGTGTACCTGATTTGAAGAAGCCCAACCTAGCTCAATGATATACATCAAGGTGTATTTGATGTTGTTTTTGAGTTGACATGTGCAGGTGAAGAATTGATAAAATATGCAGAAAAATTCTAAGTCCAAGTGTCGACACAGAGGAAGCAGTGTCGACACATAGAAGAAAATAGTCGACACAACACTGGGAAGCAGTGTCGACACATAGCAGTTAGTCTACAACTACACTGGGAAAAAGTGTCGACACAGAAGAAGTAAGTCGACACAACACTGGGAAAAAGTGTCGACACAGAAGAAGTAAGTCGACACAACACTGGGAATTTGTGTCGACACAGAAGAAAAGCGTCGACCTCAACATTGGGAAAATGTGTCGACACAGAAGAGTAAAGTCGATCTCAAGATTATCGACACCAGCTGGATGTGTCGACACAAAAGAATATAGTCGACCTCAAGTTTGTCGACACCAGCAGAATGTGTCGACACATTGTGATTGAGTTGACACATTATAGCAAAGTTAAAAGAAGACTGTGTCGACACCTGAAGGCTAAGTTGACACTTACTAAGTTATGATTCTACAACAACTGTGTCGACACACAGGACTTGTGTCGACACACTGAAGAGTCAAGACCAAGTTATTTTCAGAAGAAGCTGTGTCGACTCAAAGGCAACTTAGTCGACATCACTGAAGACTGTGTCGACACCAAAGTCAATTGTGTCGACACAAATATACAGATGGTCTCGACACTTTCTGACAGACTGTCTCGACAACTTATGGTTCAAGACTAAGGCACAGGACTTGTTTGAAGACTTGACAGTTGTGGGTTGCCACCGGTTAACTGAAGCTGTCAGACTTGTCAGAAAACGATTAGAAACCGGATCAGCCGGTTACCATGAAGAAAGTCTATAAATAGACAGATTCAGAAGGAGAAAGTAACTCTTGGAAAACATTGTTGAGAATCAAAAAGTTGAGAAGGATTACGATCCAATTCATTTCAAGAAAGTGCTAGGCACTTAAGAAGATCTTCTCCGGGAGATCTAAGAAGACTATCTAAGGATAGATCAAAGAAGAGTTCTAATCAGAATTCAGAAGAATCATTCAAAGTGCTGGATAGAGAGAGATCAAGCCAGAATTTGAAGAAGAAGAAAGAATCCACCAGTGGATTCTCAAGAAGCTGTTTGGAAATCAACTCAGCTAAGTTTATATTCAAGAAGCTTTGAAGAAGGCTCAGATACAGTTGATTGCATCAGCTGATCAAGAATTGTCTTGGCCTTTTCTCTCTCAATTTTGGCAAGACAGTTAAATAATCTTTTCTATATTTCTGTAGGATCTGTTTACACAGATCTGAGTTGTAAGCCTATGTTATAAAGGCTGAGTGTAGGAGTGTTGAACTCTGAGTGGTAGGGCTGTTTGCCTGAGTGTAGGAGAAGGAACTTCTCTGAGTTGTAGGCCTTGGGGCAAGGCTGAGGTAGGGCAGTTGTGCCTGAGTTGTAGGAACCAGTTGGGTTCTGAGTGTAGGATCTGTTGATCTGAGATTAGTGGAAGTTTGGCCGAATCTAGCATACTGCTAGATAGGTGAAGGGGGAAAGTGGATGTACCCAGACCTTGGGGAACCACTATAAAACATTGTGCAATCTGTGATGTTTTATTTTCTGTGATTGCTGTGCTTATTGTGTTAGCTATTGAATTGAATTCTGCCTAAAAGTTTTTATAAATAAGTAGAACCTATTCACCCCCCCCCCCTCTAGGTGTTTAGGTTGTCTTGAAAGTAAAACTATCAAGTGGTATCAGAGGGAGGTTACTCAAAAAGGACTTAACAGTCTGAGGTAGATCTGAAAGGCAGATTCAAGATTCAAGAAGATGGGTTCTGGAGAGAATCATAAGGAGCTAGGGTCTATGAAATTACCCATATGCAAGAAGGAAATCTTTGGGATCTGGAAAGAAAGAGTCAGATTGTTTATGGAGGCATCTGATCCAAGGATTTACATCACAGTACAGGAAGGCCCCTTCATTCCAATGAAGATATCTGTTCTTGATGCAAATATCCAAATACCAAAGACTTATTCAGAAATGACCAAGGATGAAATCATCTTGGCAACCATGGACAAAAGGGCACAGAACATCATTGTTAGTGTCATAGATGATTCCACATTTCAGAATCTGATTCACTGCAAGACCTCCAAGGAGATGTGGGACACACTGATTGTCTACATGGAGGGATCTGAAGAAGTAAGGCTGGACAGAAAGTCTATGCTAAATCAGGAGTATGAAAGCTTTAGACAAGGAAAATCTGATAGCATAACTGAGTGCTATAAGAAATTCTATAGGATTGTGAATGAGCTAATTTCCTATGGAAGAGTCTTCAGTACCTATGAACTGAATGACAAATTCTTAAGATCCTTATCAAAGGATTGGGATACAAAGATCTGTGCCATAAGAGAAGTGGCTAAATTGGCAGAGATATCTCCTCCTACCCTGTTTGGAAAGTTGCTATCCTATGAAATGCAACTTATGGTGAGGAAGGAGGAGGAAAGAAACTCAAGAAGAGAGCATAGAGAAAAGACTGTGGCATTTAATGCTGAAGCCACTAGAAAGAATAGGAGGAAATCACCATCTCCTCCTAAAGAAGTTGAAGAAGATAGTTCTGAAAATTCAGATAAGGGTTCAGAAAGCTGTGATTCAGATGCAGACTTTGCTGCATTCACAAGGCAATTCCAAAGGTTCTTGAAAAAGAAGCAATGGAAGTCTAGGCCCTCCACATCACAGCAAGTTGATGACTATTATCAGAAGAGAAGGTCATCAAGGAAAGAGAAAAGCAGATCAAAGCCCAGCAAAGCCACTACTTCAAAGATTGTCTGCTATTGTTGCAATAGGCCTGGACATGTAGTGGCTGATTGTCCTGACAAGAGAAAGGAATCTTCAGAAAAGAAGAAGACTTATCAGAAAGGCAAGAAGGAGAAATCCTTTGTAGCAAAGAAAGATAAGAGTCTGTCAGACCAGTCAACTTCAGAATCAGGATCTGAAGCTGAAGCATATATTGGACTATATGCTGCATCTGAGGAAGAGGAGTTTATGTAGTTGCTAGACTCCATCAATGAACATCAATGCATGGGGTTGATGACAAGATCAGAAGAGGACATATGCCAGAATCAGTCTGGTCCTAATGAGGTAAAATGTCCTTCCAGTACATCTGTTTGTAGTACAAGTGAAGAATCAGCTACATCTGCATCAAGTGATGAAGATGCATCTGAATCTGAAGGAGATGTCTATCAATTGATAGACAAGTATGGGGACTTGTTGCAGGCCCTTAAGAAAAGCAAGAACCTGGTTAAAACTCAGGCTCAGGAAATTGCTGATCTAAGGGTTGCAACAACTGAGTTAGAAAAAGTCCTTGATCAAAAATTAAATGAAATTGCCAAGTTGAAGAATATAACTATTATTCAGATGGGCACAATTAATTATACTAATGATCAAGTGAAGAGTCTGGAGGACAGACTTAGAATTGAAAGGGATTTAGTGGCTAGTTACTCTAAGCCAAAATCTGTCTTACCCTTGATAGATGAATTTGTCACTCAGAAGGGTAAGGCTGGATTAGGATTTAAAGGTAACTCCAGGGCTGGCAGATTCAAGAGGAAAGGCAAAGCCCCTATTCAGCCACTAAACCTTTCAGTCCCCATAAAGTTTAGCAAGGTGAAAGTGCCTTCTAACACATATGATCATGAAGACATTCAAGGTCATATTAAGACTAATGTTCTGAAGAACAAGGGTATTAATGCAAGCAGGCCTACCTATGGTCATAAACCCAATGGTTTTAAGAAATCAGTAGGTGAAGTTGCAACAGCACCAGCAATGAACAGAAATTCTTCTGACAAGGATGTATCTAGATCTAGATACAATAAGTTTGAATGTTGGTGCTGTGGCAAGAGAGGGCCATTTTGCATTAGACTGCTGGTATAACAAAAGTGTTATAAAGAATAAGAGTCTACCTGTTAGAAGAGGTTATGATAACTTTATTAATGCTAACCTGAACCAAGGACCCAAGACTTACTTGGGTTCTAAGGGTAAGTAATTCTGTATTGCAGGTGAATCCAAGTAACCATGCCCCTATATGGTACTTGGATAGTGGTTGTTCCAGGCACATGACTGGAACAAAGGGGCTGCTGAAGGAGTATTCATCTGTCAAAGATGGACCTAAAGTGATCTTTGGTGGATCTGAAAAGGGAGTCATCAAAGGGTTTGGTAACATTTCTTCTAACCTAATTACTATCACCCAAGTGGCCTATGTAAAAGGTTTGAAACATAATCTAATAAGCATAAGCCAGCTGAGTGATCTAGGATATGACATTTCATTTGGTAAGGATGGATGTCATATCAAAAGGTCAAGTGATCAAGAGATCATATTGACTGGGTATAGGAAGAGAAATGTATATTGCCTTAATTTTGAATGTGAAAATAAGGCTTCCCCCATTTGTCTTGTAGCTGATGACAATGCTTCTCATTGTGTTAAGTGGCACAAGAGATTGGCTCATCTAAACTACAAGACAATTGGCCAACTCTTTAGTAAAGAACTAGTGAGGAATGGGCCTCAAGTTAAGTGTATAAAGGAAGGGGTATGCTCAGCTTGTCAAAAGGGCAAGCAGACAAAATCCTCATTTCAAAGCCTTGAAAACAAGGATTCTGTGAGGTGCTTATACCTCTTGCATATGGATCTTTTTGGTCCTATGCCAGTTCATAGTCTAGGTAGGAAGGTCTACACTTTTGTGGTTGTAGATGACTATTCTAGATTTACATGGGTGTTCTTTCTGAGACAAAAATCTGAAACCCCAAGTGTATTACTTAATTTTGTAAAGCAAATTCAGAATGAACTGAATAGTACAGTGGTCAAAATCAGAAGTGACCATGGTACTGAGTTTCAATCTGAAAGCATAACAAACTTGTGTAAAGACTTTGGGATTTTCCAAGAGTTCTCCTCACCTAGAACACCTCAGCAAAATGGAATTGCTGAAAGAAAGAATAGAACATTAATTGAAGCTGGTAGAACTCTATTGAGTGACACCTCTCTCCCAGAATATTTTTGGGCTGAGGCAGTTAACACTGCTTGTCATGTCATCAATAGGGCTTCTATCACCAAAAGCCACAGAAAGACTCCCTATGAGATTGTGAAAGGCAGAAAACCAAATCTATCCTATTTTAGGATCTTTGGTTGCAAGTGCTATATACTTAACAATGGCAAGTCATATTTGACTAAGTTTGCTGCCAAATCCCAGGATGGGATATTTGTTGGGTACAGCACAAATAGTAAGGCCTATAGAGTCTTCAACTTAACTACTCAAGTTGTTGAAGAATCTGTGCATGTTGTATTTGATGAAACAAGATTAATCAATTGTGAGTTGTCTTGTAGATCAAATGACTCAACAGGTATAAGCAAGAGGATGGACAAGCTCTCCATTGCTGAAGCTTCAAAGGAAGATGGAGCATTGGAAAATGAAGGCTGCTGTCCAGGGGGAGTACAAGAGATAATGGAAGCTGATGAAAACCAAGAGGTTCAGCAGAATGAAGAAGCTGGAGATGCTCAACCTGAAGGGAATCTTCCTCCAGCTATAAGATATCTAAGAGATCATCCTACTGATCAGATAATTGGTGATCCAAGACAAGGAGTGCAAACTAGAAGCAGAAATCAAAGCACAGTTTTGTATTCAAGTTTCTTGTCTCAAATGGAACCTAAGAAGTTTGAAGAAGCTATCCAAGACCAGCACTGGATTGATGCTATGCAAGAGGAGCTGAATCAATTCAGAAGGTGCAAAGTCTGGGAGCTTGTTCCTAAACCAAGAGGCCACAACATAATTGGCACTAAGTGGATCTATAGGAACAAGCTAGATGAAAGTGGGATAATAGTGAAGAATAAAGCAAGATTAGTTGCAAAAGGATACAGGCAGGAAGAAGGGATTGACTTTGATCAAACCTTTGCTCCAGTAGCAAGGCTGGAGGCAATCAGAATGTTCCTTGCCTATGCAGCCTACCAAGACTTCAAAGTATACCAGATGGATGTGAAGTCAGCATTTCTGAATGGTGATCTTAAAGAAGAAGTATATGTAGAGCAGCCATCAGGTTTTGTAGATCCTCTTAAACCTGATTCTGTGTATAAGCTTAGGAAAGCTTTGTATGGGTTAAAACAAGCTCCAAGGGCTTGGTATGAAACCCTGTCTACCTTCCTCATTGAGAATAAATTCTCAAGAGGAAAGATAGACAAAACTCTATTCCTTAGGGAATCCAAAGGAAAGATCATCTTAGTCCAGATCTATGTTGATGACATAATCTTTGGATCTACTGAAAACAACCTTTGTAAAAAGTTTGCCAAACTTATGCAAGGGAAGTTTGAGATGAGCAGTATGGGAGAACTTAAGTTCTTCTTGGGACTCCAAGTAAGACAGACTGATGATGGATTGTCCATATCCCAGTCTAAGTTCACCAAAGAATTAATTAAGAAATATGGTATGGAGTCATCCTCCACCATGAGAACTCCTATGGGAACAAGTATGCCTATATGCAAAGATGAGGCAGGTAAACCTGTTGATGAATCATTGTATAGAGGAATAGTTGGGTCTCTACTATATCTCACTGCTAGTAGACCTGACATTATGTATGCAACATGTGTCTGTGCTAGGTACCAAGCCTGCCCTAAAGAATCTCATTATACTGCAGTCAAAAGGATTCTGAGATATCTAAAGGGCACTCCTACTCTAGGTCTTTGGTACCCTAGGAATAGAGATTTTCTACTAACAGGCTATTCAGATGCAGATTTTGCAGGATGTAGAGAGGATAGAAAAGTACTACAGGTACTTGTCAATTCCTGGGAGGAAGACTAATATCATGGAGTAGTAAGAAGCAGACCAGTGTGGCAATTTCCACAGCTGAGTCAGAGTATGTTGCTGCTGGAAGCTGCTGTGCACAGCTATTATGGATGCAGCATCAGCTTAAGGATTATGGTATTCAGGTAAGTAGAACACCCCTTTTATGTGATTCTAAGAGTGCTATTTCTATTGCTAATAATCCAGTTTCTCATAGTAGAACTAAGCATATAGAAATCAAATACCATTTTCTTAGAGAACATGTAGAAAAAGGAGACATCTCATTGGAATTTGTAAAAACAGATTATCAAATAGCAGATGTATTTACTAAGCCTTTAGATGAAACCAAATTCAATAAATTCAAAATTGAATTAGGTATGTTAACCATTGATTAATGTATTAACAAAATCATTAACAATGCAATTGAAGTGGTATATAAGTAAGTAAAAGTAATAACAACATAATCAAGTGTTAAAAAGGACACATTGAAGTTACAGAAATTGGCTAAGTAAGAATGTGTCGACACATTCAGTAATAATGTGTCGACTCAGAGAAATTATGTCGACAAGTCAGAAATATTGTGTCGACACAGAGAATATGTGTCGACACAGGGAATATGTGTCGACACTTAAGAGTTATATTGTCGACTTAACCAGAAATGTAATGTCGACTCAACCAGGAAAATGGTGTCGACACTTACAGAATATGTGTCGACACTTATCCTTAGAGTCGACACAGAATTTCTGTCTATCTAAGGTGTCGACATAACCACAAATTGGTGTCGACACATAGTAGGCTGAAGTAATGTCGAGACAATAGAAGTTTGTGTCGACACATTCCGTCTGTGTCGACACATTTAGACTGTTTTTGGCGCCTTTTGAACTTCTTTCAACAGAAGCTATAAATAGGTCAAAAACTCTTTCTGTCGACACGCTTCCAAGGTTTTCGAGACTAAAACCCTGTGTCGACAGTCTATCTTTCTCTCTTCTCTCAAGCTTTCTCGACGAATCGATGGCGCCAAGGATTGAAGACAACATTAATGAAGGGTATGAGTTGGTGCGCCAGGCCTTTGCAGAGGCGCCGCCAGATGTTCAAGGGGTTATCACCCTCCTCTCTAGTCAGGGTTAGAATTTCTAATCTCAGAACCAACTAAAATCTGGAAGAAGGAGGTGCACGAGTTCTTTATCTCTGCATCAGTCCACTCGACTGGCCTCAAGATTAAGTCCACTGTTCAAGGGACTAAGGTGAAGATTAATCAAAGAAGTTTAAGAAAGATCTTTCAATTGCAAGTAGTTGAGAATGAAGAGGAAGTTCCTAGTTCTAAGACAAGGGAAACCCTTCAATGGTGTGGACTGGACTCAGGCTTGAAGATTGGAGCTGCATTCCACAGGAAGGGTATGAATCAGCAAGGGAAGTTCTTGTCTGAAATAGTTGGGAAAGTATCCTCTGCAAGACAGGTGGACATGATAGGATTTCTGCCTATATGTTCAGCCTGATGACCAGGATTGTTTTTACAATTCCTACTGATTGGTCAGGAGTGATCTTTGACAAGATCAAAGAAGGAATCAAGAAGCCTAACATGGCTAGGATCATGAGCTTATACCTACTGGAGTGATTCCTGAAGTGATGCAGCAACTGCCAGGGACTAAGATTAATCATATGAGAAGAATGGATATGAGACTGTTCTCAAGGTGGGATAGGGTGCTGTCCAAGGATGTGCCTGAAGAGAGCAGGCCAGACACCCCTGTGAAATCCCCTACTCAAAACCAAGAACCTGAACAACTACAAGAAGACCCACTCAGGACACAGGTTGAAGATCAGCCAGACTCAACTGTAGTCCAGCAAGTGTCAACACCTGCACAAATGCAGGGGGCCAGTTTCCACTCCTGCTCAAAATGTATCTGCACCTGATCAGGTACATGTGTAGGGGGAGCTAATGTATTTTACTATAAAAGACTTGCTCATATTCTTATTAATGCACAGGTTCAAGGGGAGCTAGTGTCCACTCCTCCTCTAGATACTACAAATACTGAAGTACAAGTGCAAGAGGAAGCACAGTTAAACTTATCTCAAGATTTAACTGCTGCAGAAGTTACAGCTCAACTGGAATTTACTCTGGAGGAGTTATTCCCTGATGATGATACTACTACTGATAAAGTAGGAGGTGGACAAGAATTGAGAAGTCATAGATATGGAAATTGATCAGGAAGCTGAAGTTGAGGCACAGGTTGAGGGGGGAGGAGGTGGATGTTGAAGCTGAGCAACAGGTCACTGGGACAGATACAATTCATCCTCCTCAAGAGAGATTTCATTTAGATACTTCATCTGAAACTGAAACTTAAGATGCCAGGATGGCAAAGAAAAGAAAACTTGTTGTATTTAAGAGAAGAAGCAAGAATTATAAGCAGGCTTTACAGACAACACCTCCACAAGTATCTCCAGCCTTTGTTTATAAAAAGTTTATGGTAGATCTACAGGTAAAATTGGATGAACAAAGGATGGCTCTGGAAAAGTATGTTGATGAAAATAGCAAGTCACTTCAGTTTGACTTAGCTCAGGATATAAAGTCCATCCAGTTTCAAGTCAACATGCATAAAAAGGAAATGACAGATTGCTTCCACAAGGGTGGCAATGTTGTGGTTTATCTAGCTAAACAACAGGAGGCTATTACTACAAAGGTGGATGACATTGCCTGAAACAAAGCTATGTTTGGAAAATCAGTTAAGAATGAATGATAATTTAACTGAATCTCATAATGAGATCATTGAGGAGGTAAAGAAGATTGTTCCAGGTCTGCCTGCAGATAGAGCCAAAGAAAGGGAAGAATTTGATAAGAATTTTCAAGCTGCCATTGCTTCTGTTAAGACTGCCATCACAACCTCTCAAAAGAAATATCTAAAAAGCTTCAAAGTTTAAAACCATTTTTAAGAGGGTGTGAATTATTTGGATGGCCAAATCGATTTCAAAAGGAAGATCTAGAGATCATGTATCTAGAGAAGTCATAAAGGGGGAGAGGATGCTAATTCATGCAGGCTCAGAGCACTCCAAATGGGTGAACCAATAGTATCCGAGCCACTTTGGGATATCCCCATTGTGTGATGATGTATGGTGGCTGAATCAGGTTACAATAAATCTACTTGAAGGCAATCAACGAGCGTTTGCTCAAGTCATTTACCCCCCTCCAGATTTGACATGATTGATCAGAAGGTTCAAGGATTTATAGTCCTCCAAAGGAGGTTACTAATATTGTCATTGGGCAAGGTTGTTAAGCTGAGGCTACTCTGAAAGAACAGCAAGATGCTCTATTAGCAAAGAAGAGATTCAGAGAGCAGGCTGTACTTAAGCCAGATTATGAGCAGTGGAGTCCTACTTCAAGGAACATAATACTCACTGCATGGAAAGCTGTACAAGACAAAGTTCATGAGAGAGGGAAGTGGTACAATGAAATAGAATGGCAGAAGTATGAGGCAAGACAGGAAGCAATAGTACAATTCAGAAGGAAAGCTAAGCTGGGAAGGCTGCCACTGATGCTAAGGAGCCAAGCAAATACTTCCCAAAGCCTTTTCATTATTTTGAAAGGCAAAGGATCAAGGAAGAAGCTCAGAAGAAAGCTGATCTAAAAGGAAAGAAGATAGCTGAAGAATCAGAAGCTCCTGTGACAGCTACAATTCAATCTGGAAAAGGATTATCATTAAAGAGCCTGATCAATCCTGATTATGTTTTTTAGTTCCTTCATAGTATTTTGTAATGTTGTGATGTAATCATTAAATGTAAAACAATGTAATCAAACATTTCCCAGTTATAAACAAAATGTTGTTTGGCATATTACAATGAGCATTCTGTGATGGATTGTTTTTATGTTTTGTTTATATTAAGTATTCCTGTCATGTCATATATCATCATTTAGTACTGTTTATAAATGGTGTATATCATTGGCTATAAGGTTATGACTTCTCCAAATAGGGGGAGATTGTTGGGTACATTGGAAAATGTGTACCTGATTTGAAGAAGCCCAACCTAGCTCAATGATATACATCAAGGTGTATTTGATGTTGTTTTTGAGTTGACATGTGCAGGTGAAGAATTGATAAAATATGCAGAAAAATTCTAAGTCCAAGTGTCGACACAGAGGAAGCAGTGTCGACACATAGAAGAAAATAGTCGACACAACACTGGGAAGCAGTGTCGACACATAGCAGTTAGTCTACAACTACACTGGGAAAAAGTGTCGACACAGAAGAAGTAAGTCGACACAACACTGGGAAAAAGTGTCGACACAGAAGAAGTAAGTCGACACAACACTGGGAAATTGTGTCGACACAGAAGAAAAGCGTCGACCTCAACATTGGGAAAATGTGTCGACACAGAAGAGTAAAGTCGATCTCAAGATTGTCGACACCAGCTGGATGTGTCGACACAGAAGAATATAGTCGACCTCAAGTTTGTCGACACCAGCAGAATGTGTCGACACATTGTGATTGAGTGACACATTATAGCAAAGTTAAAAAAAGACTGTGTCGACACCTGAAGGCTAAGTCGACACTTACTAAGTTATGATTCTACAACAACTGTGTCGACACACAGGACTTGTGTCGACACACTGAAGAGTCAAGACCAAGTTATTTTCAGAAGAAGCTGTGTCGACTCAAAGGCAACTTAGTCGACATCACTGAAGACTGTGTCGACACCAAAGTCAATTGTGTCGACACAATATACAGATGGTCTCGACACTTTCTGACAGACTGTCTCGACAACTTGTGGTTCAAGACTAAGGCACAGGACTTGTTTGAAGACTTGACAGCTGTGGGTTGCCACCGGTTAACTGAAGCTGTCAGACTTGTCAGAAAACGGTTAGAAACCGATCAGCCGGTTACCATGAAGAAAGTCTATAAATAGACAGATTCAGAAGGAGAAAGTAACTCTTGGAAAACATTGTTGAGAATCAAAAAGTTGAGAAGGATTACATCCAATTCATTTCAAGAAAGTGCTAGGCACTTAAGAAGATCTTCTCCGGGAGATCTAAGAAGACTATCTAAGGATAGATCAAAGAAGAGTTCTAATCAGAATTCAGAAGAATCATTCAAAGTGCTGGATAGAGAGAGATCAAGCCAGAATTTGAAGAAGAAGAAAGAATCCACCAGTGGATTCTCAAGAAGCTGTTTGGAAATCAACTCAGCTAAGTTTATATTCAAGAAGCTTTGAAGAAGGCTCAGATACAGTTGATTGCATCAGCTGATCAAGAATTGTCTTGGCTTTTTCTCTCTCAACTTTGGCAAGACAGTTAAATAATCTTTTCTATATTTCTGTAGGATCTGTTTACACAGATCTGAGTTGTAAGCCTATGTTATAAAGGCTGAGTGTAGGAGTGTTGAACTCTGAGTGGTAGGGCTGTTTTGCCTGAGTGTAGGAGAAGGAACTTCTCTGAGTTGTAGGCCTTGGGGCAAGGCTGAGGTAGGGCAGTTGTGCTGAGTTGTAGGAACCAGTTGGGTTCTGAGTGTAGGATCTGTTGATCTGAGATAGTGGAAGTTTGGCCGAATCTAGCATACTGCTAGATAGGTGAAGGGGGAAAGTGGATGTACCCAGACCTTGGGGAACCACTATAAAACATTGTGCAATCTGTGATGTTTTATTTTCTGTGATTGCTGTGCTTATTGTGTTAGCCATTGAATTGAATTCTGCCTAAAAGTTTTATAAATAAGTAGAACCTATTCACCCCCCCCCCCTAGGTGTTTAGGTGTCTTGAAAGTAAAACTATCAGCTTACAAAATACTTATTCCTCCACAGAATAGCTCATAAAATAATAAAACTAAGAATCAGTTTGTTTGGACGAAATTGTCTTTCTAGAAATGATTTTTTGACAAAAATCAATGTCTGCAGCAATTGGTTTTGTGCAAATTTTTAATTATGGTGTTCGATTGCAGGATTGAATTTAGTCAACAAAATTGGAATTTAGGCACAAAAGCTGTTCAGCTGAATGATAGAATTGGTATTGTGATTAACATTATACAATAATTTTATAAAAATAAAAATGTGCATCAATGACGAACGCATTAAATTAACTAAGTGTTTTAAGACGCGAGTTATTCTTCTAAACACATTTTTTCATCAGTGCATTCATTTTTTGCCTGAGCATATGTTTTCTCTCGGGAGTGTGTTTTACGTCGGGGCCCGGACACATTTTTTTGTCCGAATGAGTGTTATTCGCCAGAGAAAAATGCTCGTTAGGTAGAAAATACGCGTCTCGACGAAAGTACATGCGTTAGAGCAAAAAACATATAACCGAGCAAAAAAAGCGTGCCCATGTGAAAACGCGCGTCCAGAAGAAAAAATGCGTTGGCCACAGTCTTCACATTCGGACAAAAAACATGTGTTGGAGCAAAGTACGTGCACCTAGGTGGAAAACAGGCACCCAGGACAAAAATAGCCTGCCCGGGCAAAGGATGTGAGCCCAGACAAAAACGAGCGATTAAGCGAAAAATGCGCCCGAGCGAAATATGGGCGCCTCCGCGAGATACACCCACGCGCGTGAAAAATTCCTGTGTAAAATCCCCCCTCCCGGTAATTGAGCATAGCCGAGGGGAAGATTTTATGCCTAGAACCGTCGTCTTGCGATGACACTAACTCACAAGTTAGTAGCCTCCACAAGACGCCAATTCTGTCGGCTAGTACGATCATATCACATTGCCAACGCGAAAAGAATTAAAAGAAAATCAAGTCCACAATCGCTTCATAATATATATATATATATATATATATATATTAATTATATATATATATATATAATATAATATATATATATATATCAAAAGATAGATAACACTCCACAATGAGAAAACAGATGAAAGAGTAATAAGGGCTTACGCCTGATACATTGCCAAATGTATAAAGCATATACTCTCTTTTCTCTAGTACATATAGTGAAAGCTAATCAAAAGATCACACATCAACCTGCCGTCTGGTAGTAGTAGTAGTGCGCGACAACGGCTCTTCAAGTCCTGCCTCCTCGTGTTGGTGGTCCTCCGGGACATGTTGCTGCTACGTCACTATGCGCTTCTTAAATGATTTGGTCCACCAACCGTTAGTCAAAAGGCTAAGCCATTATAGTCATCGCCTCACCCCCGCGACTCCTAGGAACCGTGCGGAAGGAAATATACATGAAATAAATATATACTAGTATAAAATCTTATATAGCATGAATCTTGAAGCAATCAGATGACTCCTGGTCATCTTCAACCTCTAGACAACGGCTAGGATGAGCCCAACTTGGACCATATTGATGCTCCATTTCCCGACAATCCAGCCACCTCCCCGTCCGGCCACCACCGCCACCTCCATTGAGGTGGTGGCCATTAATTGGTGGCGGTTTGGCCGCCAGAGGTGGCAGTTTTCAACGAACCCGACACCACCATTTTTATCTAGAAATTCTCCATTTCCTCTCATTGGATCGGCTTTAATTGAGCCTGATATCTCTCCTAATGGATCTAGGATGCTAACACAAGGGAAGAAGAGGATAAATAGACCCATAATCATGCTTGGAGGCAGTTACTGGGCGAGTGGCCTTGATTTGGGCATTTTTCAGCGAGCTTGATCAATTCCTCTATCCTCTACCAAAAGCTTTAATCCAACACACTATTTTGACAAATTAGGAAAGTATAAGGCTGTAGACAAATTTCAACGACTATTTCTATTTTTAGGAACTTACGGTATATATAAACAAGGTAAGGTTACAAAGAGTCATGCAACTACAACACATCTTTGTCTCCCTCAATCACAATCAGTCATGGAGAACTCCCTAAGAATGATTTTAGTAGCATCACTCATAATCTTTCTTCCAAATTTAGGTGATCTCTCTCTCTCTCTCTCTCTTATGCCACTGTACATAAAGTGACTCTTTCTCATTAGCTACTAGACAAACTAAAGTTGAAAAATTATTGCAAATAAAATCTAAACTATAAGCATTCCCACTCCTAGTGCTTGAGAGAATATCCTCTGAGGTAATAGACTTTTTGATCAGATATTTATCATTGTAGAATTCAATGACATACCCTAAGTCACATAGTTGGCTTATGCTTACAAGGTTATGTTGCAACCCCTCCATATAAGCTACTATTGTAATTGAGACTATGCCAATGGAGATCATACCATATCGTTTGGTGACACTTCTATCAAAACCTTCAAAATCACCTTTGTTTTATTCTTCACAGGAATGTAATCCTTTAGAAGATTCCTTGTCCAAGTCTTGTGTCTGGAACACCCACTGTTTAAGTACTAAATTTGCTTCAGGTAGGTACTTGAACTATCCTACAAGATAAAGTTCATTTACCTTAGGATCCCAATAAACTTTGGGTCTTAGGTTCTTATTAGCATTAAAAACACAATTTTTGCTGGGAGCAACCTTTGCAACAAAGCTCTTCTTTTCTTTAGGCACAGAGGGACTGTGCCAACAATCAATGGTAAAGTGACCCACTTCACAACAGCACCAGTACTCAAAAATATTGTACCTTCTCTTCTGAACATTCTTGGAAGTTGATGGTGCATCTGAATGCCCATGTACACTAGTAAAGCCTGCCGGGAGGTG
Organism: Platanthera zijinensis; assembly: GCA_039513925.1. Lineage (NCBI taxonomy): Eukaryota > Viridiplantae > Streptophyta > Magnoliopsida > Asparagales > Orchidaceae > Platanthera > Platanthera zijinensis. Next base: position 14,137,968 of record CM077089.1, on the reverse strand, counting down.
GACGAAGAACACTGTCATGGGCAGGTACTGTCATGCGGGGCACGAGTACTAGAGGCCCGTACCTATCACCCACATGTGTGTGTATATATATATATATATATTTGTGTGTGTGTGTGTGTTTGCGTGTGTGTGTGTGTGTGTGTGTCTATATGTGTGTGTGTGTGTGTGTGTGTATTGAAAGTATTTGTTTCAAGAGTAGCTAAACATCTGGAGGTGGGGGGGGGGGGTGAGTAGGTTTTTCAAGTCTTTAAGACTACTTTTGATTTTGGTGTGTTGTGAGTTAGATTGTTGTTTTAGCTTTTAAGAACACAGATCAATATTTTTATAGTGATTCTCCAAGGTATGGGTACATCCGCGTACTTTCCCTCCCACCTTTCTAACAGTGTGTTAGACAAAGTAATTTTCACCAAATCTCAGCTCAAAGAGCTTACAAAACAGATCTCTCAGGATCTCTCAGACTTCCACCAAGTCCTACCTCAGGCCTAAGCCCTACACATTCAGAGTAGACTTTACTCCTACAGCTCATTGATCCTCCAGATCACCTACCTCGGGCCTAATAAAAAGCCCTACAACTCAGGCTAGATTGATAGCCCTACACTCAGAGATGTTATCTCCTATCTCAGATCTGACTCAAATCCTACCTCAGGCACACATGTCCTACCATATAAGATTCACAACTAAATCTTATCTCTCCGCCTTTATATTTCAGGCTTACAACTCAGATCAATAAAGATCCTGTAGAAAAAGTAGAAGTTTTGTTGATGATTTACTCTAGAGAATCTGTCCTCTAAGCCTTCTTTCTGGACTGAAAGAGTTCTGCCCTAACTTCTTATCAGTAACACAAATAGATCTTATGGATGTTTCTGCTTGTGCTGAGAAGATATCTGCAGAGCCCCGTTCCTTCAAGCCTTTGATGTAGCGGCCTTAAAGAAGAACAACAACTTGAAGAATGCTCTGCAACTCCTTGTTCAGAAAAGAATTTCTATTCTTATTGTTGAAGATAAGTTTATTCTTCAGTGATTTATTTCTTCAACAGCCAACTGCTGTCTGTGGATCACAAACTCTCTATAAGTTTGAGTTCCTAAAAAAACTTCTTTTATTTTTCTCTCGAGGAAGAAGATGACCAAAAAGCTTAATTTTATTTCGCGGAACTCTCCTTTTATCGATCTCCATCCAGCACCTCTTTGCGCGGCAGAGACTAGCCGGAATTGGCAACTGCAATATTTCTTTTTCATTAGTTTCTATCTTGAAGGCATGCAGCATTGTTTGTCATCTGGCGAGTAAATCCAGTGATAATTGAATTCTTGATTACGTCAGCATGACTCAGAGCTTGTAGACTTGATCATTTCTAGACAATCTGCATAGGCATTGAGTGAAGCCTTGTCACTCAATGTGGAAACACTTAGCAGAATTTTGCATCTTGAGGCATAGAGTGAACCCTCAACACTCAACGCTTTTGACATTTGCAGTCTAATAGTAAAGGACTTGAGTGAAACTTCATCGCTCAACACTTCTGGACTTCGTTGAAATTTCTCTGCATGAAGGCATTGAGTGCAGCTTCAACACTCAACGCTTATGGACTTTGACAGTCTTCTTGATTAGGCATCGAGTGACCTGTCTTCTCTCAACGCTTCTACACTTGACCTGAAATCCGATTGAGTAGGCATTGAGTGAATTGTCTTCACTCAACGCTTCTATCCTTAGACAAATTTCCAGTCAGTAATTTTGAGTCTTTGACTGCAAAGAGTTCTATCAACGCTTTTCCTTTTCTAGAGTTGAGTGAAATAAGCTCTCTCAACGCTTTTGGACTTATCCTTTGATGACTCCTCTATCAAAACCTTCAAAAATGACCTTTGTTTTATTCTTCGGAGGACCGTAATCCTTTAGAAGATTCCTTGTCCAAGTCTTGTGTCTGGAACACCCACTGTTTATGTACTAAATTTTCTTCACGTAGGTACTTGAACTATCCTGCAAGATAAAGTTTATTTACCTTAGGATCCCAATAAACTTTGGGTCTTAGGTTCTTTTCAGCATTAAAAACATAATTTTTACTAGGAGTAACCTTTGTAGCAAAGCACTTCTTTGCTTTAGGCACAGAGGGATTGTGCCAACAATCAATGACAAAGTTACACACTTTACAACAACACCAGTACTAAAAAATATTATACCTTCTCTTCTGAATATTCCAGGAAGTTGATGGTGCATCTGAATGCCCAATTTCACTAGCAAAGCCTGTCGGGAGGCGGACAAAGAACACCGTCATGGTCAGGTACTATCATGCGGGGCACGAGTACTAGAGGCCATGTACCTATCACTCACGTGTGTGTATTATATATATGTATATATATGTATATATATGTATATATATGTATATATATGTATATATATGTATGTATGTCTATATATATATGTGTGTGTGTGTGTGTGTGTGTGTGTGTGTGTGTGTGTGTGTGTGTGTGTGTTTGTGTGTGTGTGTGTGTGTGTGTATGTATATATATATATTGAAAGTATTTATTTCAAGAGTAGCTAAATACCTAGAGGGGGTGGGTGAATAGGTTTCTTTCAAGTCTTTAAGACTACTTTTGAATTTGGTGTGTTGTGAGTTAGATTATTGTAATAGCTTTTAAGAACATAGATCAACACACAATATTTATAGTGGTTCTTCAAGGTATGTGTACATCCACTTTCCCTCCCACCTTTCTAACAGTGTGTTAGACAAAGTAATCTTCACCAAATCTCAGCTCATAGAGCTTACAACACAGATCCCTAAGGATCTCTCAGACTTCCACCTAGTCCTACCTCAGGCCTAAGCCCTACAAACTAAGAGTAGACTTTACTCCTACAGCTCAGCGATTCTCTAGATCACCTACCTCAGGCCTAATAAAAAGCCCTACAACTCAGGCTAGATTGATAGCCCTACACTAAAAGATGTTATCTCGTACCTCAGATCTGACTCAGATCCTATCTCAGGCATACAAGCCCTATTAACTCAGATTCTCAACTGAATCTTACCTCTCAGCCTTTATATTTCAGGCTTACAACTAAGATCAATAAAGATCCTACAGAAAAAGTAGAAGTTTTGTTGATGATTTGCTCCAGAGAATTTGTCCTCTGAGCCTTCTTTCTAGACTGAAAGAGTTCAGCCCTAACTTCTTCTCAGCAATACAAATAGATCTTTAGGATGTTTCTGCTTGTGCTGAGAAGATATCTGCAGAGCTTTGTTCCTTCAAGCCTTTGATGTTGTGTCCTTGAAGAAGAAGAAGAACAACCTAAAGAATGCTCTGCAACTCCTTTTTCAGAAAAGAATTACTGATCTTATTGTTGAAGATAAGTTTATTCTTTAGTGATTTATTTCTACAACAGCCAACTGCTGTCTGTGGATCCTAGACTCTCTATAAGTTTGAGTTCCTTGAAAACTTCTTCTATTTTTCTCTCGAGGAAGAAGATGACCAAAAAGCTTAATTTAATTTATCAGAACTCTCCTTTTATCGATCTCCATCCAACGACTCTTTGTGCAGTATAGACCAGCCTGAATTGGAAACTGCAACATATCTTTTGCATTAATTATTGTCCTAAAGGCATGCGACATTGTTTGTCATCTAACGAGCAAATCCCGCGATATTTGAATTCTTGGCGACGTAAGTATGACTCAGAGCTTGTAGACTTGATCATTTCTAGACAATCTGCAAAGGCGTTGAGTGAAACAATGTCACTAAACATAGAAACACTTAGCAGAATTCTGCATCTTGAGGCATTGAGTGAACCCTCAACACTCAAAGCTTTTGACATTTGCAGTCTAATGGTTAAGGCGTTGAGTGAACCATCATCACTCAACACTTTTGGGCTTCGTTGAAATTTCTATGCATGAAGGCGTTGAGTGCAACTTCAACACTCAATACTTATAGACTTTGACTGTCTTCCTGATGAGGTGTCAAGTGACCTTGTCTTCTCTCAACGCTTCTACACTTGACCTGAAATCCGGTTGAGTAGGCATTGAGTTAACTGCCTTCACTCAATGCTTTTGTCCTTAGGCAGATTTCTTGTCAGCAATTTTAAGGATTTGACTACAAAGAGTTTTGTCAACGCTTTTCCTTTTCTGGAGTTGAGTGAAGTAAGCTCTCTCAATGTTTTTGGACTTAACCAAATTTTCTGCTTGTTTAGTAATCTGTCTTAAGTCCAACTGTCATTATGACTCTAACTTCCTGTCAAATCAATGTAATAGTATACAGCCTGTATACATTGAACTTGAACATATATTAGATACATCCATGTGCATACCATTGACATGGGGGCCTTCTTAAAATCTAGGATATTGTGATCAATGGACCCAACAATCTCCCCCTATTTGAAGAAGTCAGAACCCTAGTCAATGATATACATTTCCATATACAGAAGATAAACATTCACAGTATTTAAGAGCAAGAAATGATACACACACAAAAAATATGATTAACATTCAAGGTTATAGTCATAAATAGACAATGTGCATATTATAAAATGTTCACATTCCTACAGCTCTTAAGGAAAACAAAAAAACATGTCATGTTTCGGGTTCCTTGATCACTACCCTCCTGCTGGGCTTCTTTGCATCCTTGTCACTAGCTTCAGTCTTCTTCTTCTTCTGTCTCACAAAGTAATTGTAGGGCTTTGGGAAGTACTTGCTGGGCTCAAGAGCATCTAGTGGAACTGTACCTAACTTTTTGTCTCTTCTAAACTTTCGCCTGGCCTCTTCTTTTATTTCTACTTTTGCCCATTCTAGTGATCTATACATTTTTTCTCCTTCAGTCTTATGGTCCTTGATTTGATCCTAGGAAGACAAGATGATTATCCTTGATTGAGGTCTCCATTTTTCAAAGTTTGGTCTGCTCTCCATCTCTTCTCTGTACCTCTTCTTACTGAGCCTCACCTCTTCTTCTTCTTCTTCTTCAGTAATAGTCTTGCCGCTGGCTCTTGCTATCTGTTCAGCAGTGGGGCTGAAGGTAGGAATTTCAGCAGCAGTATAAGGTTCAGCCTACTGAGCATCAACTTGACCATATTGACCATCACTATATTGCTCATCATACAGTCCTTATGGAATATGGGAAGGAATAATAGGAATATTGTCATACGTATGTTGTTCAAGCCCTAATGAATCTCTGATTATATTGGTAACCCAAACAACATTTTTAGTATTGGCCTTGATCGTTACATTCTCCCCCTTTATGAATTCTTCACCAACAGTTGCAGTTAGGGAGTCCTTTGCAATAGAGAGTATTTCATCTAGGAAGTTAACTTCAAATCTAATGGACTTTATCTCAGTGGATATATCCTTCCTTAGCTCCTTGATGGAATCATCAACAAAATGTTCAATTGGTCTTCTCTAGTCATCTAGCATACCTTTGAGTTGAGCTAAGAAAATTGAGGACATTTAATTACCCAGATGAGATGTCCATTGGTCATACACATCCTCATGTTGTTCTCTAACTTCTTCCCTTATCTCAGAGTCAACTCTCATGTATTCCGAAGAATGATTAATGGAATCACTTTTTGGCTCATCACCAATAGGTTCACCATCTTCAAAAATGTATATAACATTCTCTGCCTCTTGAGCAGGGAGCTCTTTCAGAATCTCCCCCTCAATCTCTAGCTTGCCCATTGGAATTTGTTGCTTTGTAATAACAGTATATGGGGCATCTATAATCATTATGTCAGGGACTTGCTCCCCTCAACTTGAGGATAGAAAAGGATAACTTATGTACCCTCTAAGGTTTGAGCGATCCTATTCTGCAGATTCTCAATGAAAGATTCTAGTTGTTCTTGAACTGAATGAACTGTCTCCCCCTCGGTAGGGGCAAGCAATTGGGAATTCTCCCCCTCAATGTTTGTACAGATCCTATCCACAATGCTTTCAGTCACCATTTCAGCTACCTCAGTTGGAAAGTTCTCTAATTGGGAGCCACTGGCTTGGACAGTCTTTGTTGTAGGTTCAGAAGATATTGAGACCTGAGCACTCATATCCCTTCTTGCTTACTCAGAGGAATCAGTCAGCTGAGGATATGTGGTTCCTCACTGTTCTCAGAAGAGCTTCTTTCAGTGCTCTCTTCAGTGACCATGGCAGCTTTCTTTTTATTGTCAAAATATTGCTAATGTGGGAGCAAGACTCTGTCCCACCGGTCAAACATCTTTGAGTCCATCCTCCTCATGTGATGGATCTTTGTGCCTAGCCTTATATTGAGGATCCCTAGAGTTGTGTTGTACAAGTATAAGGACAGTATCCTTCCCAGGTTTGGTTCTGGGATGCACTCTACTATTCGTTCAAACAACACCTTTCCCCAGCCTGTTTTATTAGATAGAATTATCCTGGCCTTGAGTTCAAACAAATTTTTGGATATCTTGTCATGAGAACCTGTCATGCAGAGCAGAGCTTTCACAACTATATCTACTAGAAACTTCCCTCTTAGATTAAGTTCCTTCCTTAAGACTGATCCAGTGGTGTTCTTTGAAAGTCCACACAACTTTAGAGCTGACTTCACATCATTCTAATATAAGTCGTCTTCTTCATCAGACTGCTTGACCTTGGGTAGTTGTAGTGCTTTGCACAATCTTTTTGGAGTGATTTTGATCTTATGTCCACTGATGGAGGATTTGATTTTGTTTGAGGATGAGTCGAGAGTGGCACTTATAGTATAATTCAAGGACTTATCTCTTCCATATCAAGACAGCCTCTGACAGGACGAAACCTAGGTCAGCGGCCTGCAGTAAGTGTAGTACTAACTGAACTTCCTCTGGAGTATCTTTGAAACCATTTTGCACGAGTTCTGATCCATCGATCAGGAAATCCATTCCTTTCAGTGCCATGAATTCTTTGAGTTTCTAAAGATTGCTCGAGCTTTCATCGCAGGGAGGTAGAAAGATTAAAGGACTAGGAATAGTATATTTTGTTCTGAGAACACACACCTCTATTTATACTAACCTCTTATTTGAGAATTTGGAGAGGCGCGTATCTGTTGAGATAAATACGAGGAGATCAACATCTGGGATTAATCCCATGAGATAGCCATAAATAGAAGTCCGTAGGAGAATTCATCAAGTTGTCCTCTACGCACTCAACGCTCTCGATATATGAGGTTGTCTCAACGCTCTCGACGCCTAGACACTTGGACTCAGCGCGCTTGATTACTGATGTTATCTCAGTGGACTCGATGCCCGAACACTTAGACTTAGTACATTTGATGCTTGGATGAGTCCATGTCTTTCTTGAAATCCTGCACGAGTTAATTTTTGCCTGCAATGCATATGCATGAAAATAGTGAAGCAATACTAAGTTCAACATACCCAACTCAATTTTGAAGGTGTTGAACTTGGCTTTATCTAGTGGCTTAGTGAAAATGTCAGCCACCTGTTTGTCTGTGGGGACAAACTCAAGACAAATGACTTCTTTTTCTATAGGCTCCCTAATAAAGTGATACTTAATCTCAATATGCTTAGTCCTGCTATGTGACACAGGATTCATACTAATAGAAATTGCCCCTTGAAGAATCACAGTAAATTGGAGTTTTACTTAGCTGGAGATTATAATCTTGGAGTTGATGCTAAATCCACAGTGGTTGTGAACAACAACAACCAGCTGAGATGTACTCTGATTTAGCTATTGAGACTGTAACACTTGCTTGCTTCTTGCTGCTCCAAGAGACCAATCTTCTTCCTAGAAATTGATAGGTGCCTGATGTGCTTTTCCTGTCTTCTTTGAAACTTGCAAAGTCTATATCTAATACTCAATTAGTTCAAAGTTATTATTTCTAGGGTACTATAGACCAAGATCATGTGTGCCCTTGAGATACCTCAAAAATTTTTTTTGCTGTGGAATAATGAGATTCCTTAGGGCTAGCCTGGTATCTAGCACAAACACATGTAGCATACATAATATCTTGCCTACTTGCAGTAAGGTAGAGGAGGGAGATAATTATGCCTCTATACAGGGTTTTATCAATAGGTTTCCCTGACTCATCCTTGTCTATTGATACATTTGACCCATAGGAGTTTTTATTATGGAGGCACTCTCTATTCAAAAAAATTTAATTAACTCCTTAGTGTACTTAGACTGAGAGATGGATAGTCCTTCCTCTAAATGTCTAACTTAGAGACCCAAAAATACTTCAGTTCTCTCATACTGCTCATCTCAAACTACCCTTGCATAAGTTTAGAAAAGTTATTGTAAAGGCCATCATTAGTAGACCCAAATATTATGCCATCTACATAAATTTGGACTAGAATGACCTTACCCTTGACTTCCCTAAGGAATAATATCTTGTCTATCTTTCCCCTTGAGAATTTGTTCTCAATGATAAAACTAGACAGGGTTTCATACCATGCACTGGGGGCTTATTTTAACCCATACAAACCTTTTCTAAGCTTGAATTCATAATCAGGAAAGTTAGAGCTAACAAAACCTGAGGGTCGCTCAACATAGACCTCCTCTTTTCGGTCACCATTTAGGAAAGCTGACTTTATATCCATTTAGTTGACATTGAATCCTTTGTGTGCAGCATATGCAAGGAACGATCTTATAGCTTCCAATCTAGCTACTAGTGCAAATGTTTGATAAAAATCAATACCTTTTTCTTGTCTGTATTCCTTGGCAACCAGTCTAGCTTTATTCTTGATTATAACACAATTCTCATCAAATTTATTCTTATAGATCTACTTGGTTCCAATGATGTTATGTCCTTATGGTCTAGGAACAAGCTTCCAGACCTTGTATCTCTTGAACTGGTTCAGTTCTTCCTACATAGCAACAATCCAAAATGGCACTATGCTGACATCTTCAAACCTTTTAGGTTCAACCAGAGACAAAAAGTTGGAGTATATTTCAATGTTGTGGCTTCTATTCCTTATTGTAACACCTTGGCTAGCATCACCTATGATTTGATCTCTTGGATGATCCCTTAAATGCCTGACAGTTGTTTCCCTTCTGGTCTCAGCATCTTCAACTTCATTGGTTGGATCTTATTGGTCTTCATCCATGACCTGTGTACTTTGTCCTCTTTCAGGAATGCACACACCATCATCTTCCTCTTAGGCAGTAAGAGGAGTATCATTGATGTCAGTTTATCTATCTCCAACTTCTCACCTGTAGATCTAGAGGATCTAGGTAGCTCACTATTAATCTTGATGATTCATCAAACACAATATTTACAGACTCTTCTACAACTTGTTTTTTCAAGTTGTAGACTCAATAGGCTTTGATATGGTTATTGTACCCAACAAAGATTCCTTCATAGGATTTGTCAACAAACTTAGTCGAGTAGGACTTCCCATTATTGAGCACAAAGCGCTTACTTCCAAAAATCCTGAGATAGGCTAGATTTGATTTTCTGCCTTTCATAATCTCATAGGGAGTCTTTTTGTGAAACTTTTTAATAGAAGCTCTATTCAAGACATGACAAGCAGTGTTCACTACCTCAGCCCAAAAGTATTTTGGGAGAGATGTGTCACTGAGTTGTGTCTTGGCAGCTTTTATGAGAGTTCTATTTTCCTCTCAACTATCCTATTTTACTAGGGAGTTCTTGGAGAAAAAAACTCCTAATAAATATCTTGTTCTTCACAGAACTTTGTCATAACTTCAGACTAAAATTCAGTGTCATGATCACTCCTGATTTTTGACCACAAAATTGTCCTTTTTCATTCTGAACTTGCTTGACAAAGGTCACAAAAGTGCCAAGGGTTTCAGACTTTTTCTTTAGAAAGAACACCCAAGCAAATTGGAATAGTCATCAACTATCAGAAGTGTGTAGACTTTCCCACCTAGACTATAAACTGACATAGGACCAAACAAGTCCATATATAGGAGGTATAAGCATCTCTCAGAATCCTTGGCCCCAATGCCCTTAAAGGATGATTTTGTCTGCTTGCCCTTTTGGCATGCAAAGCAAATGACCTCTTTGATACATCTTAGATTGGGTCCATTTTTTACTAGCCCTTCACTGAAGGGCTTGCAAATTAGCTTATAGTTCAAGTGAGCAAGCCTCTTATGCTATTGCACATAATAAGAGACTTTCTCATTTGCTACCAGACATACTAGTGAGTCTGTACTTAAACATAAGAAGTTTAAATAATAAATGTTTCCACTACTAGTGCATGTCAAAATAACTTCTTTGTCACTTGATCTCTTGATCGGACATTCATCCTTGTGGAAGACAATGACATAGCCAATATCACATAGTTGGCTTATGCTAATAAGATTGTGTTGCAATCCTTCCACATAAGCTACTTTTGTGATGGAGACTATGCCATTGGTGATCATATCATAGCCCTTGATGACTCCTCTGTCTGAACCTCCAAAGATCACCTTAGGTTCAATCTTCATAGGAGTATAGTCCTTAAGGTGTCTCCTTGTTCCAGTCATGTACCTGGAATATCCACTGTTCAAGTACCATATTGGCATTGTAGGGGTACTTGGACTACCCTGTAAATACAGATTAGTTTATCTTAGGAGCCCAAAAAAGAATGGGTCCTTGGTTCTTGTTAGCTTGAAAATGCATATGTCTACCTGCAGTAGTCCTGACAGGAAGACTTACCCTTGCCCTTGGCATATTAGGATTGTGCCAACAATCTATGGAAAAGTGACCCACTTTACCACATCACCAACATTCATGAATGTTGTACCTCCTCTTCTAAACAGCCTTGGAATAAGTTGTCTATTTAGAGGAGAGAGAAGCATCCTTCTTCTTATTTCTTTCAGCTAGTATCAGACTGAAAGTTAGTCTGCCAGTGGATGCACATGACATATTCTGAGTGGCACCAACAGATGTAATCTTTGCAGCTGATATGGAGTTGATGGCTTCAGAAACTGTCAGGTGTGGCTTACTGACTGACTTACCCTTAATCATGGTGTTTGCTGTAGGAACCTGAAAATAGGCCACTACCTTATCCTTGAGTGTGGGGGCTAGAGCATCAAACAGAAATGGTCTAAAATGGGCCATTTAGATTTCCTCATGTGGAGCCTTTAGTGCACTTACACCCATGCCCTTCCTCCTTTTATTGTAAGATACCCTTATATTCTTACATGAAGAGTTCTCATTCTTCCAATGACCATACATGTTGTCCTGGTCATACATGTTGAAGGGAGAGGTGGTCTGAAGCACTATAGGAACTTTACCTTTCTATTTGGAATGGGCAGCTCTGGAATTCCACTTGAACCCCAAACCTCTCTTATCCTTTTGAGGGGTGAAGGAGTCAATTGGTGGCAGCAAAATTTTGGGCTTAGAGAATTCAGCCACAATCTTCTTCTCATTGTGAAGCTTCTCTTTAAGATCCATGATGATCTTGTTTTTCTGGCTAATGGTCCCAATTTGGATAATTGAGATTGTCTTCAGTTGGCTAACTTTCCTCCTCATCTGAGCAAGCAAGGGTGCTGACCCAAACTCCAGGGAAGCAGCTTACTGTAGGGAGATAATCTCCTCAGCTTGTCTCTTGACAAGACTTTTTCTCTTCTTCAGAGCATCCTGAACTGCACGATACTTTTCAATCAATCGATTGATAGCATCTTCATATTCTGAATCATCATTTCCACTAGAGGAAGTGAATGCTTAGGAGTTTGAGCCAGACTTATAGATGAGGAAGAGCTAGGGATAGAGTGTACCTCATTAGGAGTAAGATTGTCCTGATTGTCTTCTAATATGTCCATGAGACTGAACTCCTCATCTTCTTCATAATCACTATCAGTAGAGGACAATGGGGCCCTTATACCAGATAGGGCAGCAGGATGTTCAACCTCTTCTTTAATATTCATGAGACCAATGTAGGCCTCCTCTTCATCTAATTTTGAAGACTTGGAATCACTGTCTGATAGGTTGGCAGTCTTCTTGGCCAAGAAGCTCTTTTCAGCTTTCTTGTCCTTGTGATGCTTTTTGTTTTCAGACTTCATGTGCTCCTTCCTATTAACTGGATAGTCAGTAATGACATGTCCAATCCTGTTGCAATAATAGCAAACAACATTAGTCTTAACATATTTGTTCTGTTTGGAGTCATACCTTTCCCCAGAGGGGTCTTTTCTGTACTTGTCCTTGCTGGGAAAGGGATTCTTTGATGAGGAGCTAGAAGTGCTCTTATTCTTCCAATGTCTCCTCCCGCTTAGTATCTTCTTGAACTGCTTGGAGAACAGTGTTAGTTCTCCATCTGATAGCTCACTTCCATAGGAGATGGGATTTTAGTTTTTTGACTCAGCAGCTTTCCTTGGTGGAGAAGGAGTCTTTTCCTTGCTTCTTATTATGGCTTCAGCTCTGAAGGACATAATCTTCTCTTTGCTGAGAGATCTGGCCGCATCCTCTTCAGCCTTCCTAGAGTTCAGCTGCATCTCATGGGATAGCAGCTTCCCAAATAGATTCTGAGGCATTGTGTTGGCCAAGTTGCCAACTTCTCTGATGGCACAGATCTTGATATCCCATTCCTTGTTTAGGTATCTCAATAATTTGTCACTCAACTCATAATTAGTGAACTATCTGTTATACGTGATCAGACTGTTCACTATTATGAAGAACTTTTCATAACATTTAGCTATGGAATCCTACTTCCCTTACTTGAATGCTTCGCATTATTGATTTAGGAGGGATTTTCTGTCATCCCTCATTTCCTCAGTCCCTTCCACATACATAATAAGAGAATCTCACATCTCTTTGGTTGTTTTGCAGTGAACCAGGTTCTAGAATATGGAGTTATTTATGGCACTGATAATGATATTTTGTGCCATCTTATCCACAGTTGCCAAGATGACTTCATCCTTAGTCATTTCAGTATACTTCTTTGGATTTTGGACATTGGCATGTAAGACAGAGACCTTCATGAGGATGAAAGGTCCTTCTTCGGACTGTAATGAAGATCCTAGAGTCCGAGGCTTTCATGAATAGCCTAACCCTTTCTTTCCAAATTCTAAAATTTTCTTTTCTGTAGATAGGGACCTTCATCGAGCTTAACTCCTTGTGTTTCTCACCTGAACACATGGAGTAAATCTTCAGTTACTCTTGGAGATCTGTTCAGACTGTTAAGTCCTTTTTGAATAACCTCCCTCTAATACCACTTGAAATTCTTTGTTTCAAGAGTAGCTAAACACCTAAAGAGGGGTGAATAGGTTTTTCAAGTCTTTAAGACTACTTTTGATTTTGGTGTGTTGTGAGTTAGATTATTATTTTAGGTTTCAAGAACACAGATAAACACACAGTATTTATAGTGGTTCCCCAAGGTATGGGTACATCCACTTTCTCTCCCACCTTTCTAGTAATGTGTTAGACAAGGTAATCTTCACCAAATCTTAGCTCAAAGAGCTTACAAAACAGATCCCTCAGGATCTCTCAGACTTCCACCAAGTCCTACCTCAAGCCTAAGACCTACACACTAAGAGTAGAATTTATTCCTATAGCTCAGTGATCCTCCAGATCACCTACCTCAGGCCTAATAAAAAGCCATACAACTCTAGCGAGATTGATAGCCCAACACTCAGAGATGGTATCTCCTACCTCAGATCTGACTCAAATCCTACCTCAGGCACACAGGCCCTACCTACTCAGATTCATAATTGAATTTTTCCTCTCAACCTTTATATTTCAGGCTTACAACTCATATCAATAAAGATCCTATAGAAAATGTATAAGTTTTGTTAATGATTTACTCCAGAGAATCTGTCCTCTGAGCCTTCTTTCGGGACTAAAAGAGTTCAGCCCTAACTTCTTCTATGCAACACAAATAGATCTTCAAGATGTTTCTGCTTGTGCTGAGAAGATATCTGCAGAGCGATGTTCCTTCAAGCCTTTGATATAGTGGCATTGAAGAAGAACAACAACTTGAAGAATGCTCTGCAACTTCTTGTTCAGAAAAGAATTTCTGATCTTGCTGTTGAAGATAAGTTTATTCTTCAGTGATTTATTTCTTCAACAGCCAACTGCTGTCTGTGGATCACATACTCTCTGTAAGTATGAGTTCTTGGAAAACTTATTCTATTTTTCTCTCGCGGAAGAAGATGACCAAAAAGCTTAATTTCATTTCTCGAAACTCTCCTTTTATCGATATCCATCCAACGAATCTTTGCGTAGTATGGACCAGTCGGAATTGGCAACTGCAACATCTCTTTTTCATTAATTGTTGTCCGGAAGGCATGAGGCGCCATTTTTAATCTAGCGAGAAAATCCCGCAATATTTGAATTTTTGATAACGTCAGCATGACTCAGAGCTTGTGCACTTGATCGTTTCCAGACAATCTGCATAGACGTTGAGTGAAGCCTTATCACTCAACGCAAAAACACTTAGCAGTATTCTGCATCTTGAGGCATCGAGTGAACCCTCAACACTCAATACTTTTGACATTTGAAGTCTAACGATTAAGGCGTTGAGTGAACCTTCATCACTCAACGCTTTTGGACTTTGTTAAAATTTCTCTGCATAAAGTCGTTGAGTGCAGCTTCAACACTCAATGCTTTTGGACTTTGACTGTCTTCTTGATGAGGCGTAGAGTGACCTATCTTCTCTCAATGCTTCTACACTTGACCTGATATTAGTTTGAGTAGGCGTTGAGTGAACTGCCTTCACTCAACACTTTCGTCCTTAGACAGATTTCCAGTTAGCAATTTAAAGGCTTTGATTACAAAGAGTTCTGTCAACGCTTTTCCTTTTTTGGAGTTGAGTGAAGTAAGCTCTCTCAACGCTTTTAGACTTAGCCAAATTTTGTGCTTGTTCAGCAACATGTCTTGAGTCCAACTGTCATTGTGACTCGGACTTCCTGTCAAATTAATGCAATTGTATACAACATGTATACATTGAACTTAAACATATATTAGATACATCAATGTGTATATCATTGACTTGTGAGTTTTCTTCAAATATAAGATATTGTGATCAATGAACTCAACAAGATATAGATATATAGACACACACATATATATATATATATATATATATATATACACACGTATATATATATATACATACAAAAAAAATGAAAATACGTGTAACCTGTATTTCCAATTTTTTCACAAACTTGGTGACGCTTTACAACATGGCGGCCGGCGGCTGCGGGCTCACTAGCCGCCCTATTATAATGCATCAATGTTTTTTACGGAGGGACGGTCGGCGGCTGCGGGCTCGCCGGCCACCGACCGCCCTGGGCATGCCGACCGTTTGGTGCCGCATAACAATATGGAGGCCGGCGGCTGCGGGCTCGCCAGCTGCCATGTTATAATGCAACAATGTTTTTTACAGAGGGGCGGCCGGTGGTTGCGGGCTCGCTGACCGCCCCTATGTAAAAAAAGTGCAACATCAGCGGTGACGGCGGTGCTGCTGTTGCAATGTTTTTTCACAGTGGGGCGGCTGGTGGCTGCGGGCACGCCAGCCACCAACCTCCCAGGGCGGCCGATGGCCGGCGAGCCCGCAGCCGTCGGCCGCCCCGCTGTCATGCGGTGCGTTGTGTCATGGGGTTAATGAACCGTTGGATTAAATCCAACGACAGAGCTGACCGGTGCATATATTTCATATAGGAAAATGAACTAGTCAAATTAGGAAAGTATAAGGCTACAGACAAATATAATACGTGTGTATATATATACGTATATATATACATATATATATGTATATATATACGTATATATATATATATATATATATATACATATATATATATATGTATATATATACGTATATATATATATATATACATATATATATATATATATGTATATATATACGTATATATATATACATATATATATATATACGTATATATATATATATATATATATATATATATATATACACACGCATATATCTATGCATATATAAATATATGTATATATATATATACGTATATATATATGCGTGTATATATATATACATGTATATATATATATATACATGTATATATATATATACATACATGTATATATATATATACATGTATATATACGTATATATACATGTATATATACATATATATATATATGGAAAAAGAACTAGTCAAATTAGGTAAGTATAAGGCTATAGACAAACGACTGTTTCTATTTTTAGGAACTTACGGTATATATAAACAAGGTAAGGTTACAAAGAGTCATGGAACTACAACACATTTTTGTGTCCATCTATCACAATTAGCCATGAAGATCTCCCTAAGAATGATTTCGGTAGCATCACTCATTTTCTTTCTTCCAAATTTAGGTGATCTCTCTTTTCCAAATAATTTTAAGAAGATTTTTTATGAATAATATTTTTTATTTTTGACTAATAATTACAGATCTTAGTTTATAAACCCATGAGATTGTTTGCTAAAAGGCAGTTAAAATTTTATGAGTCACAATTTCTATAAGGGTCTGTTTGTTTCACACATATTGATATTGAAGTATTGGCTTTGACAATATGAAAATCATTTCTCTTGTTCGCACCAACAATTTTAAAGTAGAATCGGTTTTCTGATGGAAAGTCGTCGATATTCACTATAACCTAAAAACTCATAGATCCAATATCTATCTCCAGTGACGGATATTAAGATCACCAACTCCGGTTTTTCAAAAGGACAACATTTTTTCGGCCTGAACAAGGTTTTTTTAGCCCTGACAAAAATTTTCGCCGGACGCAATTTTTTTTTGCCCGGACGTCTTTTATACGCATGAGCGTGATTTTTTTTCCTGGAATTTTTTTTTTTGACTGGTCGCGTTTTTTTTTGCCTAGACAGATTTTTTGCCCGAATGTGATTTTTTGGCCCAGGCGTGATTTTTTTCGCTACGACGTAATTTTTTCGCCTGAACGCCCAGATGAGAATTTTTCACCGCGACTCAATCACGTCTGAGCGGAAAAAATATGTTTTGCGAAAAATTGTGCCTTGGTGAAAAGCGTGTTCGGGCGAAAAAACTGCGCCCGGGCAAAAAATTTGCTTCTGGGAAAAATTAATTGCGTCCGTGGAAAAAAACACGTTCAGGCGAAAAAATCGCGTCGGGACGAAAAAATCGTATTTGGGCGAAAAAATTGTTTCCAGGTAAAAAAGCGTGTTCTGGCGAAAAAATCACACCCGGGATAAAAATTCGCATTCGGGCGAAAATAAATGCGTCCGGGCACAAAATATACGTCCGGGCGAAAAAATGCGTCGGTGCAAAAAAATCGCGTCTGGGCGAAAAAATCACGTTTTGGCAAAATTTCACGTCCGGGCATAAATTTTGCGTTCGAGCCGAAAAAATTGAGCCCGGGCGAAAAATCACGTCCGGGCAAAAAATACGCGTCCGGGCAAAAAAATCATTTCCGGGCGAAAATTTCATGTTCGGGAAGAAAAAATCGAGTGTTTGCGAAAATATCGCGTCCGGACGAAAAAATCGCATCCGGGTGAAAAAATTGCATCCGGGCAAAAAAGAAGCGTCCGGGAGAAAAGGCGTATGAACGAAAAATATCACATCCGGGCAAAAAAATTGCGTTCGAGCTTGAAAATTACACCCGGGGGAAAACATCGCGCTCGGGCTAAAAAAAACGAGTTCGGGCGAAAAAATCGCTCCCTCCCGAAAAAATCGCTCCCTCACGAAAAAATCGTGTTAGGGCAAAAAAATCACGTTCGGGCAAAAATGTCACGTCTGGTCTAAAAATTTACGTTCGGGCCGAAAAAATCGAGTCCGGGCGAAAAAATCGCGCCTTGACGAGAAAATCACGGCCAGCCAAAAAAATCGCATACCAGATAAAAAATTGTGGTCGGGCCAAAAAATCGGTTTTGTGATTTTTAATTGTGATCATTAAGAGTAATGATCAATGCCAATTCCTATGATAGAAAGTCTTTCTGCAAACAAACAGTAAAAAGTGATCAATGTCAATTTCTATGACAGAAAGTCATCATGTGGTTGAACAAAAGAATTGAATTTAAACCCAATGTCATTTCCCATATGTATTGATATTTGATTAAAAGTCAATACTTCAATATCAATATCATTGAAACGAACTGAACCTCGAGAAATGGAATACATTAATAATAAATAAATAGTGTAATGATGGAGTGGATTTTAGAATGCATTAATATTTATAATAAAATTGTGATTGCCATCAAAAAAATATATAATTATAAATAAAATATTAGCTGTTAATCAAATAAAAATTAATTAGTTACTTAATTCCCTAAATTAATGAATCATTACTTTTTTATTATAAAATATAAATTCCAATTAAATAACAATAAAATTGTTTTTATAGCCAGTAAAAAATGCTAGTAGAAGTACTTCCACCAGCCAACTTTAATTTAAAGAAGAAACATTCCAAGAAATATGTTTTGTTATTAATAATTTTATTAACTTAATAGTTTTAAAAATTATTTTAGCAGCACTTGTCCACCTAGGCTACGTTTGGCATCCTCTTTGCAATCATGAACATAGGGGTTAAATTGTCATTCATTAACGTTCATCCAACGAACTTCATTCACTTTTATGTTCAAATGAATGACCTTTTGTAGGTGATACTTAACGAACGATGGTTTAACCCATGCATTTACGACCGTCACCACCGTGCGAAATGGAGACTCTAATCCCTCTCTCTCTCTCCCTCTCTCTTTCTCTCTCTCTCTCTCTTCCTTCTTCTTGAGCTTAATTAGTTAATAGTTAGAATTCAATAAAGACTTAGAATGAAACTATAAAGAAAGACATTAGTGAGATTATGACAAAAGATAGGGTAAAATGACGACAAAAATCCATATAACCGAACTCACTATAGTGGGATAAAGGCTTGAGTGTTGTACTAAACTGGTAATGTGTTGATCTTATTTGTTGTAGTGATGGCGGCACTATTTACTCCTCCTAACTGCATCCAAAGAGTAGTGAACCTTCCGGAAGATAAAAATTGTTTCACCATGCGACACAACTGCCTTCTCCCATGCCGGGATCTACTGGAAACATGTGTAGGTTACTTCGTTGAAAACACCGAATGCGTCATCCAATCCAATTATTGCAACTGTGTTCTTTGCCCTTATAACTAGCCTAGTCAGGCACCCAAAAGAAAATGTCCTTTTAAGCCACGCAAGAAAATTATGCATGGACATGGAAAGCCGGGACATGGAAAGCTGGGACATGGAGATTTACATTAGTTCAGGGATTGGGCCACTAGAGAAGCATTCTGCATTGAAGAATAAAACTGCACTTAACAAAGTGTAAACCAACAATTACTGTTAAGCCCAACTGTGAACTGTTAACTAACAGCGCCAATTAAAGTGGATGAAGTTTCTTAGATGGGCATTAACAAATGATAATTTTATCCCCATGTTCATGACCGCCACCACCGTGCCAAACAGAGCCTAAGTTATAAATGATGTATTCCAGAATCTTTGTATGCATGTATGAATAAAGTACAAGGAACCGAATGAAATGAATGTTTTCTCCTAAGTAAAAATCTCATATTTCTCTCCCAGTTGCATTACTCAAATTAGTTAAAATAAAATCAACATTCTGTTGCTTGCCTGGGACAAGCCTGTTGAAATTTATGAAGTGAAAGTGAGTGATTTGGCAGTCCAGGCGGCCTGCGCGGACTGACAGCGTGGACTGACGTTGCAGTCCGGCGGTCTGGTGTTGGCGGTCTGTGGATTTCTGATGGCCGCTGTGCGGATTGAACTCCGCAGACTGCGTGGACTGATTGAGTCCGGCAGCTGCTTGCTGTCTGCGCTTTGCAGGTTTGGAGTCTCCGGACTGCGCAGACTGAGGTTTGGAGTCCGCGGACTGCGCGGACTGAGGTTTGGAGTCCGCGGACTGCCCGGACTGAGGTTTTGAGTCCGCGAGATCGGCGATTGGTCTGGTCTGGAGTTGCGGTGGTGAGCCGCATTCTTGGTGGAGATCTGGCCTTGGAGCTGGCGGTCTGACTTGGTGTCCGCTGAGCTCGCGCCTTTTGGTTAGCAGGTTGCTGGACTTGGTCATACACTGTGACAAGTTCAGGGTGTCCGCATAGTCCGCTGTTGACCGGTCGATCTGCCTGTTGGTCGTGCACTTGTGCTGCGGGCTGGTGCTGTATTGCGGTGTCTGCATGGTCTGCTGTTGATCGTGCGATTTTCCTATTGGTTGTGGACTTGAGCTGCGGGCTGGTGCTGTGTTTGCAGTATCCGCATAATCCGCTGTTGACCGGGCAGAATGCATGTTGGTCGTGGACATGTTGCGGACTGCTTCAGTGTTGCAGAGTCCACTAAGTCCGCTGTGACCGGGCGATGTGTCTGTTGGTCGTGGACTTGTGCTTGCGGACTGATGCAGTTTCCACAACTCTGTGCGAACTGTCATCTTGCCTTGGTACTTGGTGTTTTTCGACTGGTCTGGTCTTGCTCCTACGGACTAGGCGGACTGCCTTATGCAGACTGGTCTTCGGCTAGCTGATCAGCTATGGCAGATTGCTCGCGAGTCCGGCATTGTTGACGCGGACAATGTGGACTCGGCAGACTGGTTGTGCTAGCTACGATCAAGGGGCAGTTAGCCTATCTCATAGGGAGGTGACCACACTCCTCACCCTGCCTATAAATAGGACCCCCCAGTACTTCATTTGTAACTCAGTGAACAGTAAGTTGAACTCTGATTTAGTTCTGCGGACTCGGTTTTCCTATCCGCGCGGTTTGAGCAGACTTAACTGGTTGCAGTTTATAAGTGGCGCGGCTAGCACTGTGAAGCCAGGTGTTTGGTTTTGACTACGGTCAGGCTCAGTGAAGTTTGCGGACTGTTTTCGGCGATTTACCATTTTTCTCTCTGCTTCAAGTTTCCAAGTTCAATAACCTGTCTGCCGGACTCGGCGGTTAGGCGATCTCTTCACCAGTTCAGCAGCAGTAGTTCAGTGAGTAACGGTGTGTCTGCGCGACCTCACAGTCTCGGCGAACTCCATTGTTCAATTCGGCTTCAGCATCATTTCAGGCGGTCTCTGCGACTTCTGCGGACAGGCGATCTCGGCGGTCTCCAGTTTGTTGTCCGCCCGAATTAAAACTTGTATATTTTCTGCTTTCCCTAGTGTACTGGCGAATCATGTCTCTCCATGTATACCTCGCCCTGTAAAGAAGATTGAAAAATATATGATCTGCTGGTCTCTGTCTTTGCATCTGGTTGATTGAGTTTACTTCCTGGTTTCCTCTTGGTCAAGTTGTGATCTGAATAGTTCTGAAGATATTAATTTGGTATTTAGACTATCTTGCTGAGCTTCTTGAGAAAATTCAACATGGTATCAGAGGAAGGTTCAGTTGCTTGAGTGGTGATCAACATCTAATAGAGTGGTGATCAACGTTTGATTATGCTCTGTGCTTCTAGGAACTTAACCAGATTTACTGTAATGGACGGAGGTTATGCAAGGAATCTGGGTATTGAGCTTTTGACGCCGACTAACTTCAAGATATGGAAGTCGTGCATGAAAAGCTATCCTCTGGGCGAGGAGCTGTGGGAGATCGTCGGTGAAATGACCAGGTGAAAATTACAGCTGAGTTTGGAACTGCTGAACAGGTGAGAGTTTGGAGGAAGACTAATGCAAAGGCTGAGTTTACTCTCAAACGGTCTGTTTCACCGGAGCTATTTGATCACATCATTGGATGTGAATCTGCTGCTGATATTTGGACTTCCCTTAATGGGTTGTTCAATAGGAAGAATATAGCTAGGCTACAGTTCTTGGAAAATGAGTTGGCTAAAGCAACTCAAGGATACCTTTCCATCTCAAAGTTTTTTTTGAAAATGAAGAGCTTGTGTGTTGAGCTATCAGCGCTTGATCCTGATGATCCTATATCTGAGGCTAAGATGAAAAGGCACATAATCTGTGGCTTACGGAAGGAGTATGTGACCTTTGTTACTTCAGTTCAAAGCTGTGCAACTCAGCCATCTTTGCTGGAACTTGAGAATCTGCTTGCTTCGCAGGAAAGTTTGGCCAGGCAGATGGCTGGAGTGACTGTTTCTGATGATGGCAATGAAGCTCTGTTTACTAGGAAGAAGAAGAAGAGATGGGAAGGTAAGAAGAAGAATACCGCGGTTGAAGATGTTCCTTCAACTTCTAATCAAGCAGAGAGGAGCGCTTCTCCTAAGAAGGATTGGAAGAAGAACTTGAAGTGCTACAGATATCATCAGCCGGGTCACTTCAAGAGAGATTGAAAGATGAAGCTGCAGCCTGGGCATGTTGTAGGCAAGGAGGAAGCTAGTCCTAATGCTGAGGAAGCTGGATGGGGAGGAGCTTTTATGACGGTCACTTGTGTCCGTGCTTTGTCCGCCATTGACTTCGAAGATGATTGGATCGTGAACTCCGGGTGTGGTCATCACCTCACCGAATACAAATCTAAGTTTTCCTCGCTGCAAACTTATTCAGGTAACGAAGCTATCATTACTACTGATAATACTGTTCATACTGTAGAGAAGGAGGGATTAGTGTCTGTGGGTAGTGATCAGGGTCAACTCACTTTAAGATGTGTCTATCACATACCGGGCATGAAGAAGAATCTCTTCTACTAACGCAGTAGATGCAAGATATCAGGTTCTATTTGATAAAACAGAAGTGAAGTTTCTCCGCAACGTATCAGCGATTAAGGCTGATGTTGCTCACGTTGGAAGGAGAGTAAAGAACTTTTTTGTTATTGCAACAAGTTCCTATGTTGATCGGATGAGGGCCAATGATAGCGCAGCTATATGGCATAAGAGGTTGGGGCATGTAGGGATGGATAAGCTGAAAGCTATGGAAAGCAGAAGTCTTGTGAAAGGCTTGCCTAAGCTGTCATCCTTTGGCGATGGTCACGTTTGTGCATCAGTTCGGCAAGGCTCATCGTATTCCGTTTGATAAGTCTCAAACAAGGAGTAAGAAACTATTGGAGTGTATCGATGGTGACTTGATGGGACCAACCGCCACTGCTAGCCTTGGTGGGAGCAGATACATGCTTGTTTTGATTGATGACTACTCAAGGTACACTTGGGTGTATTTTATGAAGGAGAAGTCAGCTGCTTTCCAGTTGTTTGTGGAGTTCAAGGAGCTGGTAGAGGGCTGACTTAACCTATGGATCAAGAAGTTTAGAACTGACAACGGTGGAGAATTTCTCTCTTCCGATTTTTCTACTTTTTGTAGGAAGCACGAGATCAAGAGATAGATTACTTGTGCTCACACTCCACAACAAAATGGAAGTAGCGGAGAGGAAGATCTGTCATCTGACCGAGACATGCAAATGCTGGCTTCATGGCAAGAGTATCCCAAGGTCCTTTTAGGCAGAGGGAATGTCTCGTACAGCTTATGTAATCAATCACATCCCTCTCAGTCAAATCAACATGAAGTCTCCCTTCGAGATGTTGCTGAAGGAGAAGCCAAGCGTGGAACACCTTCGGGTGTTTGGTTCAACTTGCTATGTGCATATCCCGGATGCTTTAAGGACAAAGCTTGATGCAAAGACAAGGAAGCTTGTCTTTGTAGTCTATGATGAGCGGAAGAAGGGATGGAAGTGCATGGATCCAGCGACGAAGAAGTTTGTTGTATCAAGAGACGTGGTGTAACACCCCAAAAAGGCCCCAAAAAGACTCAAAATGGTTTTGAGGTGCAGGTCAGTTTACATGGCCTGGGACACGGGCGTGTCTCAGGGCGTGTCGGGGGTACACGGCCTGGGACACGGGCGTGTCCCAGGGCGTGTCACTCAAATAAAATGCGGTTTGAGTCAGAAAGTTACACGGACTTGAACCAAGCCTTGAACACGGGCGTGTCAGGTTGGACACGGGCGTGTCCGATGCCGTGTGCCTACCCGTGTACTGCTTGCAGCTCGATGAGGCATGGGTGACACGGGCGTGTCTCAGGAATGACACGGGCGTGTCAGGTTCGACACGGGCGTGTCGATTCCCATGTTCTGGTAAATCTCAGTCGGTACGAATACCGCGTGTGCCGCTTAAGGGTACACGGCCTGTGACACGGGCGTGTCACAGGCCGTGTCAGCCAAAAAAGTGAGTTTTTGGGCAAATCGTGGCCATTCAGATTTCTCTCTTTGGATCCAAGGTCTCAGGTGATTCCTGGCTGGATTTAATCCGTAGAGGCTGATGAAGACTTCATTCTTCATTTGGTTAAGGAAGAGAGAAAGAGAGAGGAGGAAGAAGAAGGAGGAGGAGATCAAGCCACCGGCGGAGTTCCCGTGGTCCGATTCGTGATCCGAAGCCGGCGTTGTGAAGGCAAGGCTGCTGCGGTTCTTTCTCACCGGCAAGTTTTCGATGGCGCCCAAGAGATCGACAAGGGTAACGATCTCCCTTCTTGGACATGTGAAGTCCTTCTTTTCTGCATTGCATAGGGAAAGCCCTTCCCCGCGAGTGTGCGGTGGGTTGTGGTGTCCCTTGGGGTAGATATGTGAATTCCCCCTTATTAGAGACCGGAATTGGAGTACGGCTCTAGGCATGTTGTGTGAAGCCCATCTGGACATGGTCTGGATTGGTGATGCTTGTTTGCATATCGGAGAAGGCTCTGTGTTTATGGCTTGTATTGCCTTGTGCCTACCTGTTGCTTGGGGTAGCAGGAAGTACTGGTTGATGTCCAGGAAATGAAGAGGGTTGGATGCAACTCTTGTGGCCGTGCGTTGCCACTATATGAGCGGTTGAGCCGTTGGGCTGCAACTCGATGAAAAGGCAGAGTGCCGAACAGGAAAGGTGAAACCGACCCGCGCCTATAAATAGCCATGGATACTTCCGTATTCGAGGTGGCACGGCGACTTGAGCAACGGGGGGTGGCTGATCCGTACCTGCGTTAGGTCCGTCCGACTTGGAAGCCTGGTTATGGGTTTTGTTGGAGCGCCTAATGAGAGTCTTCGGCCCGCGCGCCGGAAAGACTAGAATGCTCAAATACCGTGTAGACGGTGGTGTTGACCCTGGTATTCCGGTACACCAAGAATGTGCCCTGAGTGCACGGACTGTCGGGCCGTGTGGCCGATGGTTGTGATGGCTTGAATGTGCCTGCGCGCACATAGTTGCTATATGATAATGCCATGCTATGCAGGGAAAGAATGCTAATGCCCCGAGAAAGGGGTAGGATTGTTATAATTGGGTCAGCTGAATGCTGACCGTTGCATTGTTTGCCACCAGTTGGGTGGATTGTCCCTATGCAGGTGCTGGAGAGCCAAGTGGTAAGTGAAGGGCTGAAGCCCTACTACTGTTGCTGCTGCTGCTGCGGCTAGCCCTTGAAGGCTAAGCAAATGGTTTTGTTTGTTTTGTTTTCCTCATGTATGGCCGGCCTGCGCGCCGAGGTTTGTAATCCATGTTGTATGGAAAGAGGAACTGTAAGGCCTTAAGGCCAAACATTTGTTGTACATTCCGTGGTTATATATAACAGTGGTTTATATATTGGACATTCCTGGTTAGAGTTCAAATTACAACTTAAAGCTTCCGCTAGAATGCTCTGAGTTAGGATTCGTGTATGGTTTGGTATTATCCTGTGACCTCACCGTCTGTTTGCGGCATATAGTGTGGGGCCCCGGCCGGACCTTCTATTATACGTCATGTAACGGATGGGGTCGTTACACGTGGTATTTGATGAACTGACGTCGTATGTAGAGAGTTCGGTTGATCTACCAGAGAGCAAGGCTGATGAGGAGAAAGAGTTGGTTGTTGAAGTTCTTCAAGAGGAGCTTGTTGTTTCACCAACAGCTCCTGTTGCTTCAAGCTCTGCGACAGAAGCTTCTGGGTCTGGAAAAAGGGGGAGCATTTCTCAGGTTCTGCCTAAGAATGAAGCTGAGCTTGAAGAAGCAACAGAGGTGGTGAGCAAGGAGCAGCCTCTTCGATGATCAAAGAGGGTCATCAAGCCTCCAGCTCGGTACTATGAAGGGAATACAGTGAGCTATGTATCATGTTTCTTTGCAGGTCCTCTTGATAAGCGAGAGCCTACTATCTTCAATGAGGCCACTGAAGTTAAGGAGTGGGAAGATTCCATGAGAGAGGAGATGGCTGCTCTTAAGAAGAATGAAACTTGGTACCTTGTGCCCAGGGTTGATGGCATTAATCCAATGGCTTGCAAGTGGGTGTATAAGTTGAATAAGAAGGCTGATGGGAGCATTGAAGGATACAAAGCTCGCCTTGTTGCTTGAGGATTCTCACAGCAATATGAATAGGACAAGGAGGAGACGTTCAGTCTAGTAGCAATGATGACTTCGGTTCGGGTGGTAATCGCCCTTGCTGCTTGCCAAGAATGGAGAATGTGGCAGCTTGATGTAAAGAACGTCTTTCTTTATAGAGAGATTGACAAGGACATCTTCATGGATCAGCCGCTTGGTTTGGTTTCTGAAGTTCATCCGGACTACGTCTACAAGCTCAGGAAGGCTCTCTACGGGTTGAAGCAAGCTCCAAGAGCTTGGTATGGGAAGATAGCAGAATACCTCCAATTCTGCGGATACTTTGCTTCTAACCCTTATTATAGCTTGTTCATCAAGAAGAAGGGGGAGGTTCAAGTCTTGGTCCTGTTGTACGTTGATGACATGATCATCACAGGGAATTCAGAGGAGGAGGTTGCTAGGCTCAGAGCTGAGCTAGCTATTCGCTTTGAGATGAAAGATTTGGGGGAGCTTCATCACTTTCTTGGTCTCGAAGTGGAGAGGAAGGATAGCGGGATTCTTGTTTCTCAGAAAGGTTATGCGGATCGGATTATGAAACGATTCGGCATGGAAGGGGGAAAGAGTTTCTCTACTCCTATGGATTATGGCCTGAAGCTTCGACGAGATGAAGGAAGGATTCTTCCTAATCCTTTGGTTTTCATAGCTCTTGTAGGGAGTTTGATCTACCTCACGATTACGAGACAAGACATAGCTTACGATGTTGGTCGAGTAAGTCGGTTTATGGTAGAATCAAGGAAGTCTAACCTGGTGGCAGCGATGAATATTTTGAGTATGTCAAGGCGACTTCTGATATGGGACTCCTTTATAGGAGGGACTCGAGCTTTTCTTTGCTAGGATACACAGATGCGTATTATGGTGGTGATTCGAATGACCGAAGATCAACTTATGGTTATGTGTTCACTT
Organism: Platanthera zijinensis; assembly: GCA_039513925.1. Lineage (NCBI taxonomy): Eukaryota > Viridiplantae > Streptophyta > Magnoliopsida > Asparagales > Orchidaceae > Platanthera > Platanthera zijinensis. Next base: position 14,111,042 of record CM077089.1, on the reverse strand, counting down.
GTGGATTAGCGAGCATCTCGTGGTGTAGCAAGAAGCAGGACTCGGTGTCCGTCTCTACTACGAAAGTAGAGTATAAGGCTTCGGCTTTGGCTGCTCGAGAAGCCATCTAGCTGAGGAGGCTAGTAGAGTACGTCCATGAGGAAGTGCAAGGTCCTAATTTGCTCCGAGGAGACAATGCGAGTGCTCACAAACTGGTGAACAATCTAGTTTGTCACGCAAGGACCAAGCATATTGAGATCGAACACCACTTCATCAGGGAGAAGGTGTTGGAGGGATCTCTTGTGATCGGGCATGTTTGGAGTGAAGATAACCTTGCTGACATCTTCACAAAGCCTTTGTCGAAGGGGCCTTTCCAGCGACTACAAGGTCTACTGGGCCCTATAACCACTTCTCACTTCAAGGGGGAGTGTTGAAATTTGTGAAGTGAAAGTGGGTGATTGGGTAGTCCGGGCGGCCTGTGCGGACTAACCGCGCGGACTGACGTTACAGTCTGGCAGTCTGGTGTTGGAGGCTTGTGGATTTCTGATGGCTGATGTGCGGATTGAACTCCTCAGACTGTGCAGATTGATTGAGTCCGGCAATTGCTTGTTGTCTGGGCTTTGCATGTTTGGAGTCCGCAGACTGCGCAGACTGAGGTTTGGAGTCCGCGAGATCAGCGATTGGTCTGGTCTTGAGTTGCGGTGGTGAGCCACATTCTTGGTGGCGATCTGGCCTTGGAGCTGGCAGTCTGACTTGGTGTCCGTTGAGCTTGTGCCTTTTGGTTGGCAGGTTGTTGGACTTGGTCATACACTGTGACAAGTTAAGGGTGTCCGCATAGTCCATTGTTGACCGGGCGATCTGCCTGTTTGTCGTGGACTTGTACTGCGGGCTGGTGTTGTATTGCGGTGTCTGCATAGTCCACTGTTGACCGGTCGATCTTCCTATTGGTCATGGACTTGAGCTGCGGGCTGGTGCTGTGTTCGCAGTATCCGCATAGTCCGTTGTTGACCGGGTGGAATGCCTGTTGGTCGTGGACATGTTGCGGACTGCTTCGGTGTTGCAGAGTCCGCTAAGTCTTCTGTGACCGAGCGATGTGCCTGTTGGTCGTTGACTTGTGCTTGCGGACTAATGCAGTGTCCACAACTCTGTGCGGACTGTCATCTCGCCTTGGTGCTTGGCATTTTTCAGCTAGTCTGTTCTTGCTCCTGCGGACTAGGCAGACTGCTTGGTGCAGGCTGGTCTTCGGCTTGCTGATCAGCTATTGAGGATTGCTCGCGAGACCAACATAATTGACGCGGACAATGCGGACTCGGCGGACTGGTTGTGCTAGCTACGATCAAGGGGAGTGTTGGTACCCTAGTTTGGATTTGAGTTAAGTCCTCTCAATTAGTTTCTTGACCAAAGATTTATCTTTGGTCAAAGGTTAGTTGTTAGGTTAGATTCCCTCAGTTGTAGAGTTGTTGCTTATCCAGATGAAAATCTAGTTAAGTTATTTTTAGTTCGACTATAGTCGAACGCCGCTGAACTATCGTCTATCAGTTGATCGACTATCGTCTATCAGCAGATCGACTATCTCTGAGTTAGCTCTTCTTTGTTAGGTCGACGATCTGTGGTCTCAGCATCGTCGATCGTCGAGCCCTGCTCTACTTCTTTTGTCCAGACAGGTTTCTTGTAGGTCGACTATCGGTTTCTTGTAGGTCGGCTATCTATTCTTGTAGGTCGACTATCTGTTCTTGTAGGTCGACTATCTGTTCTGATAATTCGACCATCCGCTCTGAGAGGTCGACTATCTCCGTGAGTCGTTCGACAATCGTTTGTCTGCACTTAGAGATTTTATATTCTTTCTCATTTCTATGGCATATTTTATATGGCTTATTTTATTAAAGATTATTTCTTTGATTTTATGCATACATATCAAGGCAATCTTTGCCTCATTCTTTATGCATAAGTCAAGTTCTATCTGACAAAGTCTTTTGTCTTATTAGTTGACATAATCTTTATGCTTTATCTGTCATGTTGTCCTTTATAGCCGTTAGACAGAAAAGTATTTCTCTGGCCGTAAAGGGGTTGCTTTTGATGTGACTTTTTCTAATATCTTTTAGTCTTGTAGATTGGATAAGCAGCTTCTAAGGAAGCTTTATTTCTTTATAGAATGTACTTTCTGCAGGCTAGTTGTTTTGTGCTATTTGCAGCCCAGATTGCAGATCTCAGAAGAAGACAAGTTTTCAAATCAAGAGAAAGTTTAAAGCCGTTACAAAGGCTAATATAAAGTGCTTTTGAAAGAAGTTTTGATATATAGAATACATACACACATATACAGATATTCATATACTCAACCAGAACAAGAAGATACAGCTCTCAGACATTTTCACATACAGCTGAGAAGATCAACTTTCTTCAGTGCTCTCTTCTTCAATCCTGAGTTCATCCTGCTAACAGGAACATTCATACTCAGTGCTTTATAAGAAGAAGAAGAAAGAAAAGTTGTTGAAGAAGAACAACTATTCCACATCAAGAGTCTTCTTCAAGCTACTCCTTCAAGAACATCAAGACAACAGTTCATCTCTGTCAAAAGTTCTGAAGAGAACCTGCACCCTGAAGCAAGGATTCTTCCTGGATATTCTCTAAGCTAGGGGGAGCCTTGATTCCTTCAGAGCATTCTATAGCTCAGTGCAAAACAATATCTTCTCTTATTCTGTTTAATAATAGAGAAGACATTCTAACTCTCTCAACCTCCTGTACAAAGGGTTATTACTCCCTTCAAAAGTGAACCTTGGTAGCAGGGCACCTTAGAAAAAACCTGTGTTGGATTTTGAGCTCCTGATCAAAAGCTCAAAGGGTCTACTTGATCTACCTGAACTAGATCAATTGGTGGCAGGGCACCTGAACAAAAACCTGTAGTGGATTCCTACCAGGGTGGTAGAAGAGTAGGTGTACCTATTGAGAGGGAACCACTATAAATCTTCTTGTGTTGTCTGTGTTGCTTATTTTAATTACTGCACTGTGACTGTGAGTAGAACTAACCAGGATTGCTAGTTGTTGTGTTAGGACTAAAGCTTAAACTGTAATTACAGTTAGCTTTCTCTTGTGCACCTTACTTTGTGTTAGGATCTAGGGTTTCATACATCTATATACTTATTCCGCAAATTTACTCTAAGGGAGTTGATTAGATTGTCATATATTTGATTACTCTATTCACCCCCTCCTCTAGAGTTGTATCTATCCTCACTTTCAATTGGTATCAGAGGGAGGTTGACTGACTGTACAGGCTAACACCTGAGTCACAAGATCTATATAGATACCAAGTTTATAGATATTCACTTCATGGCCCAGTACAAGGATTATTCTAGCACCATACCTCCAGTATGCAACTTAGCTAAGTTCAGCATCTGGAAGGCAAAAATCAGACTGTATATGAATTCTATTGATGAAGATATTTTTTCTTCTATTTTGACAGGACCACCAACACCACCTGCTGCAACTATTGCTACAAATTAAACAAATCTGAGTGCAGTTCCACCTCCTGACTACAACGATGCTTACAAGAAAGCAAAGATAGCTGATGCAAAAGCTATGAACATTCTTGCTCAGACCATGTCTGATGAAACTTTCGAAAAAGTGGTTGATTGCACTTCTGCAAAAGCCATGTGGGACTCAGTGAACCAGATTGTAGCTGTTTCAGCTGATGAGAGGAAGGACAGAAGGTACAACCTCATATCTCAATATGAGAATTTCAAGAAGACTGAAACAGAATCAGTTGAGGCAATGTACACCAGGCTCAGCTCCATCATCAATGAGCTGAGAACCCTTGATAAGAAGATAACATTGACAGAGGTCAATGACAAGATATTAATATGCTTCCCCAGCACATGGGATCTCAGGATCTGGCCCATCAAAGAGTCCAGAAGTACAACTGAGATCTCTACTGAAGCTCTCCTTGGCAAGCTCAAATAATTTGAGCAAGTACTGAAGACCAGGGAAGCTGAAGCTGAAGCCAAAGCTCTTACTCCAACAAGAAAGAGCAAACTCTTGCTCTAAAGGCTGCTGATGCATCTGAAGGAAGCCAATCAAATGAGGAGCTAATGACACTCTTTGCCAAAAGGTTTCTCAAAATGGGCAGAAAGGACTTCAGAAAGAAGTCTTCAAGATATGAAGACAAGCCAAGCTATGACAGATCACCTGCTAAAGAAATTATATGTTATGTTTGCAGGAAACCTGGACACATTTTACCTGAGTGTCCAGAGGAAAAGAACAAGGAGAAGAGAAAAGACAAAGAATATCACAAGAAGCATTCCAAGTCCTCCTCCTACAAAAACAAGAAGAAGGAGAAAGGATTTGTGGCTGAAACCTGGAGTGAGACTGATGAGGAATCTTCCTCCTCAAGCTCCAGTGAATATGAGGAAGAGAAGAAGGCAAAAGAAATTTGCCTAATGGCAATTGATGCCTGCAGCAATCATTCAGCTGTAGAGAGTTCTGATGAAGAAGAAATGCCTACTGAAGATCAGGTATTGTCTTCTTATGATTTTACTTCTGTTCAATTTAGATTTGAATTTAAATCTCTCTGTTTAGATTTAATTAGCTCAGAGAAGGACATTAAGGAGCTTAGAAATAGGATAGTTGAATCAGAATCCCTATCTAGTGAAAATGCTAGGCTAGAAACTGAACTTACTAGATCTACTGAAGAAATCAAATTTCTTAAAACTGAACTAGCCAAATCTAAAAGATTAGAAGAATCTCTTAATGGTAGAAGTCTTAAGCTGCTAGAGATTACTAGCATGTCAAACACTAGGACAGGTAACAACAAGCTAGGCCTAGGAGCTTCACCAAGTGAACCCCCCATGGTTCTGAAAAACCATCTTTCCACTCCAGTAAACTTTATTTCAGCTGATGGAATAAAGAATACTGAGCAAGTAATTCAAGTTAACAAAGCTTTAAATAAGGCTAAGAGAGAAAAGAGAAAATAGAAATTTAAAGAACTACAAAAATCTTCGAACTATGCTCGACGATCGCAGGCCCAATGGTCAAATGATACTCGACGATCTGAGCATCGATCGTCAAACGCTGATCGACGATCTGAACATGATTTTTAAAATAACAACCTGAACCTCAGAAACACTAAGGTAAATAGAAACACTAGGTTCATTGACCCATCAACTACATGGAGTATTCCACTTAGGAGATCCAATCCCTTAGGATATAAACCTCAACCTGCTTATTCTTTCATTTCAAGTTTTAATTATGTGAAGAATAATGGACCTAAGGTTGTCTGGGTCCACAATGTCTAACTATTTATTTTGTAGGTGAAGACCTATCCAATTACTAAGGACAAATGGTATTTGGATAGTGACTGTTCCAAACATATGATAGGAAACAAAAACAATCTGTCAAGCTTCAAGGCCAAGCTTGGACCAAAGGTGATCTTTGGGGATTCCAGCTGTGGTCAAACAGAAGGATATGGTAAGTTTACTATTGGAGCAGTGACATTCAAAAGGGTTGCATATGTAACTGGGCTGAAGCACAACTTAATCTCAGTAAGCCAGTTATATGATGCAGGTTATCAGGTATCATTCACTGACACTCTTTGCAATATTACTTTGAATAGTAATGTAGTGTTAGTAGGCATTAGACAGGGTAACAATTACTTAGTAGATTTTAATTCAACTCAATCTAAAATCTGCCTATTTAATGAAGTAACCAATAATAACACCTTATGGCATAAAAGGCTTGGCCATGTTAACCTCAAGAATATATCTAGGTTATCTAAATACAACTTTGTTAGAGGCTTACCTTCTTGCTCCTACACGAAGGAAGGTCTATGCAGGGCTTGTCAATTAGGCAAGCAAACAAAAAATTCTTTTAAATCTGTAAATAAGAGTGATTCACCTAGAATCCTGTATTTATTACATTTGGACCTTTTTGGCCCAATAAATGTACAGAGTTTAGGAGGGAAATTTTACACTTTAGTGATTGTAGATGATTTTTCTAGGTTCACTTGGGTGTTCTTTTTGAGAACTAAGGCTGATAACTTCAAAGTTCTTACAGACTTTCTGCTATGTGTGCAGACTACGTATTCTACTCATGTTGCCTTTATCAGAAGTGATCATGGTACTGAGTTTGAGTATCTTCTCATGCAAGAATTCTGTGAGAAAGAAGGTATCAAACATAGCTTATCTGCTCCTAGAACTCCTCAACAAAATGGGGTAGTGGAAAGGAAAAATAGAACCCTAATTGAAGCTGTAGGAACATTGTTGGCAGATGCTAACATGCCTCTCTCTTATTGGGCAGAAGCTATTAGCACATCTAATTATGTTTTGAATAGATGTCTGATACACAAGCTTAAGTGTAAAACTCATGAATTACTTAAAGGAAAGAAACCTAAAATTAACTATTTTAGAGTCTTTGGTTGTGTAGTGTACATTCACAATAACAACAAAGAATTCCTTAGAAAGTTTGAAGCAAAAGATTCAATGGAAATTTTCTTGGATATTCCCAAGTAAGCAAAGCTTATAGGGTGTTTAACAAATCAACTTTAAAAATAGAAGAGTCTGTGCATGTTTCCTTTGATGAGTCAGACATGTTTTACAAGGAGAAGGAAACTTCTCCTTCCTCAAACTCATTGCAGGTACCAGAGTTATGCAAAGATCTCACCCATGAGATCCTCCCTCTATCAACTCTTCATATCACTGATTCAGACAGTGATGAATACCTTGTGGAAGCAGTTGCTGTACCACACAAAATTTAATCCTATTCTACAAGAGGAATTAATCCAAACTGTTGTTGAAGATCACATCCCACCTGCTGATATTGTCACACTTAGAGATCATCCTACATCTCAAGTGATTGGTGACATATCAGCTGGTGTGCAAACAAGACATCAATTAAGACAGGATGTGATACATGCTTGTTTCCTTTCACAAATTGAGCCCCTCACCATAAAAGATGTTGAGTTAGATCCCCACTGGATCACTGCTATGTAAGAGGAGCTCAATCAATTTGAAAGATGTAAAGTATGACTTTGGTTCCAAGACCAAAAGGCCAACTGATCATAGGCACCAAGTGGGTGTTTAGAAACAAGTTGGATGCCCTAGGAATTATTATAAGGAACAAAGCTAGGCTTGTAGCTCAGGGCTACAGACAGGAGGAAGGTATTGACTATGACCAAACCTTTGCCCCTGTTGCAAGGCTAGAGGTAATAAGGATTTTTCTAGCTTATGCAGCCTATATGAAGTTTAAGGTTTTCCAAATGGATGTCAAAAGTGCATTCCTAAATGGTGAGCTAAAAGAAGAGGTGTTTGTTGAACAACCTCCTGGGTTTGTTTCTTCAACTCAACCCTCATTTGTTTATAAGTTACAAAATGTTGTTTATGGACTTAAGGAAGCACCCAGAGCCTGGTATGAGACTCTAGCTAGTTTTCTGTTAGAGCACAACTTTGTTAGGGGAGTAGTTGATAGAACCTTGTTTGTTAAGCATCACAAGGACACAATCCTGTTAGTTCAAGTCTATGTGGATGACATTATCTTTGGTTCCACTAATCCCAAACTATGCAAAAGGTTCTCAGACCTGATGCAATCTAAGTTTGAGATGAGTAGTATGGGTGAGCTGTCTTACTTTCTTGGTATCCAAGTGAAGCAAGATGCTGATGGCATCTTCATCTCCTAATCCAAATATGCCAAGGAATGTGTAAAGAAGTTTGGGATGGCTGATGCTTCAGCAATGCATACACCCATGGCTACAAATGTAGTTTTAGATTTTAATGATCAGGGTAAGCAAATTGATCAGAAAAATTATAAGGTCATTGTTGGTTCCCTATTGTATTTAACTACAAGTAGACCTGATATAATGTTTGCCACATGCCTATGTGCTAGATTCTAGGTCAACCCCAAGGAATCTCATTTGATTCTTCTCAAGAGAATTTTGAGATACCTTAAGGGATGTCCGAATTTAGGACTGTAGTACCCAGCTGAATCAGAATTTGAGTTAATTGGATACTCTGATTCTTACTATGTTGGTTGTAGAGTTGATAGGAAAAGTACCTCAGAGACATGTCAGATCCTGGGAGAGAGATTAGTCACTTGGTTCTGCAAGAAACAGGCTTCTGTCTAAACTTCAACTATAGAGGCTGAATATATAGCAGCTGCTAGTTGTTCACAGAACCTGTGGATTCAAAACCAGCTTTTGAATTATGGGTACACACACAAGAACACAAAAATCATGTGTGACAGTACCAGTGCTATTTCCATAGCACAAAATCCTGTGCACCACTCTGGGACCAAGCACATTGAGATCAGACACCATTTTTTAAGAGATTGTGTGGAAAAGAACAAAATCAGTCTTGAGTTCATATCCACTGACCTTCAAAGAGGTGATATTTTCACCAAGCCCTCAGATGAACAGAAGCATCTGTTCTTTTTGAATCAACTAGGTATGATAAATGGATTAGACCAAGTATAGATTTCTTCTTATGTTGAAATCTGCTCGAATATCGTCGAACGTCGTTTGACCATAGTCGAACAGGTTGAGCCTATCGTTGACCTATGGTTGATGACGGCTCGATTGTTTGTGAAGACAGAAATAGTCGATCGATAGCTCGACTACTCTGCTTCAGGAAACGATCGTCAAACGATCGATCGACCATCGTTTCTAGTATCTGTTGAAATAGGTCGACGATTGTTGTTTTAATATAAACTGATGGTCGACCTAGGTTAATAGATCGTGCTTTTGTAGTCGACAGAGCTCGTCATTTCATATTCCTCTTTCCTTCTTGAGAGGTTTGACTTGAGCTCTGCCCCGCACTTTCTGCTTTTGTCTCTCTCGTCTTCACCAACCAAACCCATGGCGATTGCTCCTACTTTGCTGATAGTGATGAAGTTTGATGCTGGCTTTAGCGTTGATTTTGACTCCTTCTGTGCTTGCGATGCCGACATTCTAAAGATACTGCAGCTATGCAAAGACCAAGGATTGGAAAAGCTTATGTCTACACGGATCAAGATAAACATTCCAGAGATCAAAGAATGGGTCTACACATCATCCTCCAGCGACGAATCGATGACCAGGACTATCGGCAGCGAGGAGGTAATTTTGACTCCTGCCATCTTGACTGATATTTTTGATTTGATAAATGGACAAGAAGAGTATGATCAAGATACTCAAGAGTATAGCAGGATGCTGCTAGAGCTAGGACATGCTGAAGGCATTCATTCTAAGTTGCTGGAGGTAAGTTTCCCCATGAAGATCAAGTTCTTGGCAAAACTAGTTGGAAAAGTGATGTTGGGAAAGCACTCTGCACACGACAATATTACCAGGCAGCAGTTTGACTTAATGTGTGCCATTGTCAACAAGAAAGAAATCAATTGGGCAGGAATAGTTTTTGATTTGATCAAGAAAAAGAATTCTATGAAAGAGGTGACCCTAGGAAGGGTGATTGGAATATTTCTGAGAGAGAAATACCCTCAACTGCTGGGAACAGTTTCTACAACAATCAATGCAAGCAAAAAGATGGATCCCACTTTGTTTATCAAGTGGAGAAGGAACATCCTGAAGCCTTCACCTACTGGGGTTGCTCCTATTACATTTGAGAGCACAAGGACAGTACTGGTCACTCCCCACCTAATTGAAGAAGGCTCTTCCATTTCCCTAATTTCATCTACATCTGCATCTGCATTGCCATCCACCTCTACTGCAGTTCCATCCACATCTGCATTGCCATCCACTTCATCTGCATTGCCATCAACCTCTACTGCAGTACCATCTACATCTACTGTTATTCTCCATGCATCACCACCAGCATCTCCAACTCTTTCACATCCTAGTTTTGATCTTTTAGCTTCTGAGACTCTACCAACTCCACCTCAGTCACCAATCTCACATCAAGATCATATTGATCTTCATGCATCTGCATCTCCATCACCAGTTCATGATCTGCATCTCATCAGGAGAACATCATCCCTGATGATCATCCATCTGTTGTGATTCCCCCATCTACATCTATTGAAATCACACCAGCTCCCATTGCAAGCATCATGGAGCTAATTACTCCTTCAATCAAATCAATGATTGAAGAAGTAATTGCCCCTCTTGTTGCCTCCATTTCATCTCTTACATCTTCCATTACAGCCCTCTCCAATTCTGCTGCGCCCTCTTCTCTTAGGGGACTAAATTCAGTACCAACTGAAGTCAGGCATGGGGAGATGTTCTAGGAAGATGTCTCAGGACTTCCTCTAGTCATTCTTTCAGCTACAGTTCCTGAAGATATACCATCAGATGTCATTCTTACAGCTGAAGATTAAGAGGTTACAACATCAGTTGCAGCTGCAGTTTCAGATCCAGATGAGGTTATAGCTAAGGCTGAGTTTGCCTTCAGAGTATGTCTTGAAGAATCCTCCACTCCTATTATTGTCATATATCTATAAGGAGTCATCACCTCCTACCAAAATGACTTATGGGAGTTAGGAAATTCTGCAGGTAATTCAACTTCTCAATTCCTTGACATGTTAACTGACATGTTAACTTGTGAATACCTTGAAGGGATGTTTATGTACCATTTAGAAAACCTTTGTGTCCCTTTGGTTACAGATCAAGCTCAAGATATTCAAGAATCTGCTCCAGAACCTGCTGCAGAAGATAAAGGACCTGTGTCTGTTGTAGCAGATCAGGAATTTGTGCAAGTTTCAGAAGAACTGGTCCCCAAGACAGTTATAGATGAGCAAGTAGAAAAATCAACTGTGTGGGATGATACTCCTGGATTAGATTTGGATTCTCTATTGGCCCAGGATGCCATAGAAGAAGAATTGGAAAAGGCTTCTTTAAAAGCAAAAGAAAAGGCTGTTCAAGATTTCATTGATCCCTATGACCAACCTCAGTCATCTCATTCTGATGATGAGGAAGATTCAGAAGATTCAGATGGAACAAAGAAAAGAAAAATTGCTCAAAGGAAAAGGAAAGCTCAAGCTCCTCCTCCTCAAAATCCATATCATGACACTCCCTACTACATTTTGAAAGGAATTGATCCCAAAGAAAAGAATTTTGAGGCCTGGATGTGGTACTCCAAGAATGAACAAAAAGCAAGGAAGAAGAGCAGGAGGTACTCTCCTCCTCCCAAGGGATTTCCGAGAGGTCCTCCTCCTCCATCTGCTGGTGCTTCTGGAAATATTGCTTCCAGATCTTCTGCTTCTTCAGCTAGCCAGAATCAGTCCTATACATATCAGAGAAAGGGAAGGCAGCCTCCTCCAAGCAGCTCATACAATCAGAGGCAGACTAGGCACTCAGACACTCCAAAAGAACAGGTAAAGGAAGTTGTATATCAAAAACCTACCTTCTCTCCTCCTCCAGCTCCTGAGTCTTCTCCTAAACAAAGATTGTCTTCTTCAAAAGAAAAACTGCTCAAGTCAAGCAAGCTGATTTCAAAGGAAAAAGAGTTGTATACTCTGACAGGTCTAACAAAAAGTTTGCTGAATTTGCTCCTCCACCCAGTCTTTCAATTCCAGAGCCAACAGATCTGAATGACACGCCATCTCAAGAACAAACTGAAAGTTTTCTAACTCAGTCAGTGAAATTTAAAACTATAAATCCTTTGGATCTATCTGAAGGAAATTAGTATGAAAGCCAAGAGCTTGATTCCAACTTTAGAATGGCTAGATTTTTAGAACTAGTTGGAGCTGCACAAATCAGGAAAGTTAAATCAGAAGGCAAAGACATATCAGAATTCTCCACCTTGTCAAAATACAGGAAGAAAGAGTTGGATAGATTTCAAGTCATCTCAGAGGTTTTTGATGTTTCAAAATATATGGAAAAGCATCCAGAGGCTGTTTTTCCCAGAGCAAGTGAATCTAAGATCATTGGAGAACAGGACTTAAAGATTTCAAAGAAGGATGCTCTTGATCCTAACATGAAAATTTCTTTTATTCCTGTCTCTTCCTCTTCTAAACCAAACTCTGATACTATATAGATTTATTTGTATTGCCAATCTGTTTTGCTTGTTTGTTTGATTTCATATTTGATATGAATGCTGCTTATTGATATGATATGATACACCTTGATCCTAACAGGTTAATATTGCTTTTATATCTATTTATAGCATTTTTTTGTTTTGAGAAACTTAACCCAAATAGGGGGAGATTGTTGGTACCCTAGTTTGGATTTGAGTTAAGTCCTCTCAATTAGTTTCTTGACCCAAGATTTATCTATGGTCAAAGGTTAGTTGTTAGGTTAGATTCCCTCAGTTGTAGAGTTGTTGCTTATCCAGATGAAAATCTGGTTAAGTTATTTTTAGTTCGACTATAGTCAAACGCCGCTCGACTATCGTCTATCAGTTGATCGACTATCATCTATCAGCAGATTGACTATCTCTGAGTTAGCTCTTCTTTGTTAGGTCGACGATCTGTGATCTCAGCATCGTCGATCATCGAGCCCTGCTCTACTTCTTTTGTCCAGACAGGTTTCTTGTATGTTGACTATCGGTTTCTTGTAGGTCGACTATCTGTTTTTGTAGGTCGACTATCTGTTCTTATAGGTCGACTATCTATTCTGATAGTTCGACCATCTGCTCTGAGAGGTTGACGATCTCCGTGAGTCGTTCGACGATCGTTTGTCTGCACTTAGAGATTTTATATTCTTTCTCTTCTGTGATTTATTTCTTATTTATATGGCTTATTTTATTAAAGATTATTTTTTTGATTTTATGCATACATATCAAGGCAATTTTTGCCTCATTTTTTATGCATAAGTCAAGTTCTATCTGACAAAGTCTTTTGTCTTATTAGTTGACATAATCTTTATGCTTTATCTGCCATGCTGTCCTTTATAGCCATTAGACAGAAAAGTCTTTCTCTGGCCGTAAAGAGGTTGCTTTTGATGTGACTTTTTCTAATATCTTTTAGTCTTGCAGATTGGATAAGCAGCTTCTAAGGAAGCTTTATTTCTTTATAGAATGTACTTTCTGCAGGCTAGTTGTTTTGTGCTATTTGCAGATCAAGAGAATGTTTAAAGCCATTACAAAGGCTAATATAAAGTGCTTTTGAAATAAGTTTTGATATATAGAATACATACACACATATACAGATATTCATATACTCAACTAGAACAAGAAGATACAGCTCTCAGACATTTTCACATACAGCTGAGAAGATAAACTTTCTTCAGTGCTCTCTTCTTCAATCCTGAGTTCATCCTGCTTACAGGAACATTCATACTCAGTGCTTCAGAAGAAGAAGAAGAAAGAAAAGCTGTTGAAGAAGAACAACCATTCCACATCAAGAGTCTTCTTCAAGCTGCTCCTTCAAGAACTTCAAGACAACAGTTAATCTCTGTAAAAAGTTCTGAAGAGAACCTGCACCCTAAAGCAAGGCTTCTTCCTGGATATTCTCTAAGCCAGGGGGAGCCTTGATTCCTTCAGAGCTTTATATAGCTCAATGCAATACACTAGCTTCTCTTATTCTGTTTAATAATAGAGAAGACATTCTAACTCTCTCAACCTCCTATACAAAGGGTTATTACTTCCTTCAAAAGTGAACTTGGTGGCAGGGCACCTTAGCAAAAACCTGTGTTGGATTTTGAGCTCCTGATAAAAGCTCAAAGGGTCTAATTGATCTACCTGAACCAGATCAGTTGGTGGCAGGACACCTGAACAAAAACCTATAGTGGATTCCTACCAGGGTGGTAGAAGAGTGGATGTACCTATTGAGAGGGTACTACTATAAATCTTCTTGTGTTCTCTGTGTTGTTTATTTTAATTACTGCACTGTGGCTGTGAGTAGAACTAACCAGGATTGTTAGTTGCTGTGTTAGGACTAAAGCTTAAACTGTAATTACAGTTAGCTTTCTCTTGTGCACCTCACTTAGGCTCTAGGGTTTCATATATCTATATACTTATTCTGCAAATTTACTCTAAGGGAGTTGATTAGATTGTCATATTTTTTATTACTCTATTCACACCCCCCCCCCCTCTAGAGTTGTATCTATCCTCACTTTCAGGGAGGTTAGCCTATCTCATAGGGAGGTGACCACACTCCTCACCCCGTCCATAAATAGGACCCCCCGGCACTTCATTTGTAACTATATGAACAGTAAGTTGAACTCGGATTTAGTGCTGCGGACTCGATTTTCCTATCCGCATGGTTTGAGCAAACTTAACTGGTTGCTGTTTGCAGGTGGCGCGGCTAGCACTGTGAAGCTAGGTGTTTGGTTTTGACTTCGGTCAGGCTTAGTGAAGTTTGCGGACTGTTTTTGGCAATTTACCAGTTTTCTCTCTGCTTCAAGTTTCCAAGTTCAATAACTTGTCCGTCGGACTCGGCGGTTAGGCGATCTGTTCACCAGTTCGGCATCAGCAGTAGTTCAACGAGTAACGGTGTGTTTGCGCGACCTCGCGGTTTACGCGAACTTCATTGTTCAGTTTGGCTTCAGCATCAGTTCAGGCGGTCTCTGCGACTTCTGCGGACAGGCAGTCTCGTCGGTCTCCAGTTTGTTGTCTGCCCAAATTGAAACTTGTATCTCAGCAGTCTTCGAATGGAGCTCGACGATCTGAACAGAAATAGCTATGGTGATGGTCCAATCTCCCCCTCTGTTAATGTGATCCAAGGCTGAATCGTCGAACTCAGGTCGACGACTTCTGAACTCTTAACTCTGGTATAGTCGATCTTCGAACGGAGCTCGACGATCTGACCCAAAACTGATACATTATATCTCGGCAGTCTTCGAACGGAGCTCGACGATCTGAACAGAAATAGCTATGGTGATGGTCCAATCTCCCCCTCTGTTAATGTGATCCAAGGCTGAATCGTCGAACTCAGGTCGACGACTTCTGAACTCTGAACTCTAGTATAGTCGATCTTCGAATGGAGCTCGACGATCTGACCCAAGATCGTCGAAATCAGCTCGACGATCGTCGAACGGAGCTAAGAGCTTTGAACATTCTTTCAGAGGTAAATCTAAAATCAATCCTGTTCAGAGGCGGTCTTGGGTCAGATCGTCGAGCTCCGTTCGAAGATCGACTATACCAGAGTTCAGAGTTCAGAAGTCGTTGACCTGAGTTTGACGATTCCGCCTTGGATAACATTAACATAGGGGGAGATTGGACCATCACCATAGTTGTACATGTCAGCCACTGATTCAGTTTCTCCCTTTTTGAAGTTCTCATATTGGCTTATGAGATGGGATCTCCAGTCCTTCCTTTCATCAGCAAATCCTGAGATTGTAAATTATTGAGCTGAGTTCGACGATCTTGGGTCAGATCGTCGAGCTCCGTTCGAAGATCGACTATACCAGAGTTCAGAGTTCAGAAGTCGTCGACCTGAGTTCGACGATTCAGCCTTGGATCACATTAACAGAGGGGGAGATTGGACCGTCACCATAGCTGCCTCTGATCACCATAGTTTAGATTTCAAAAGTCGTCGACCTGAGTTCTGATACCAGAGTTCAGATGTTTCTGTTTTTTTGTTTAAATCTGATGTATGTTTGTTATTTCACATCCTGTCATGTAAATAGTAATCCTTACCCAAATAGGGGGAGATTGTTGGAACACCCTATTACTAATTTAGGTAAGAATCACTATGTGAATAGGATTTTGTTTTGACCTTGCTGTATTGTCTGATAGGTCAATTAGAATGAGTCTTAGGGTTAGTACTTAGGTTTGAAAACTGCCCTCAAGACCTTTTACAGATCAGGATTCAAGTGCTGAAGACTAGGACAATTCTCGTCGAGCTCTGTTCGACGATCGTCGAGCTCTATTCGACGTTTTCTCTTGAACTTTGTTTTCCTTAGGTAAATAAGGATTCTTCCTAGCTACCTCTATAACACCCTTTCCCCAAAAATTTGGTGGGCTTGGCCCAAGGGAAATGGCTTGGGCTTCTATTTTCATCTTTTAGGTCAAATTGTTGACTTTGTAGACTTGGAGAGTTGACTTGGTCAACATGATGAGTAGGCTGACCCCACTTGATGGTCATGAGCCCAATGACACCATCCAACTTGGGTTGGGTCAAGGGGGTGCCCTACTTAGGCTAATTGGGCCTATGAGTGTGGGTTTGACCAAATTAGGCCTAAGGTTGACTTTGGTCAACTGGGGTCAAAGTATTGACCTAGTGACATGCCCTAGGGTCCACTTAGATTGTTTTTAGGGTTAGGGCAATGTGGTGGGGTCATGGTGTGGCTTGGATCCTTATTTAGGCTAGTTTGACTTAGTTGACTTGGTCCTATAGTGGGCCCACATGACTACAACCCACTACCTAGGGTCAAACCTAGCTAATTTCCCTAAAACCCACCCCATGCCTAACCCAATCTAAGTTAAGGGGTCTAGAAGTAACATGGGATGTTACAAATCCTATAAACAAAAAAAATTATTTCGTCCCCGAAATTTAAGTTCGGGTTTACGGGGTTCTACTTGCAAGAATTTTAAGCAACTTTAAAATATAAATTAAAAGTACCTGATACAAATAGCTCCAATTGTTGCTCCAGCATCAGATCCCTCGGCTCCCAGGTGTGCTCCTTCTGTCCATGGTTGGACCATAACACCTTCACGAGAGGGACCTTCTTCTTCCGCAACACTCGAACGGCCGTATCGTCAATACGGATCGACTCTAATCTAACTGATCTGTCAGGCTCTACCGGTCCGGCTATAGTAGTAATGTGCTGCTCCAGCCGAAGGAGAGTTCTTCGCAAGGAAGAGACATGGAAGAAGTCATGTAAGGTACTCAACTCCGGTGGCAGCTATAGTCGGTAAGCCAAGGGGCCGATCCGCTCTAGGATCAAGTAAGGCCCCATGTATCGCGGACTGAGCTTCTTGTGCCTCCGCACCCGAGAGACACCATGAACTGGACGTATCTTCAGGAAAACCCTGTCCCTAACCTGGAACTCCACCTTCTGGTGCCGAGCATCATAGTACTTTGCCTGCCTGCTCTGTGCCTCCAATAGCAGATCCCTGATCAAACGAATCTGGGCATCCGTATCTTCCATGAAATCTGATCCGAGAAATCCAGTATCAACATCCTGGACCCAAGATAGCGGTGTCCGGCACTTCCTCCCATAGAGTAACTCATAAGGAGCCATCCCGATGCTGGCCTGGAGGCTGTTGTTGTATGAGAACTCAATCAGTGGCAGTAGCCTCTCCCAAGGCTTCCCTGTATCCAATATACATAGCCTGAGTAGGTCCTCCATAGTCCTGTTTGTCCGCTCCGTATGGCCGTCGGTCTGCGGATGGAAGGCAGTGCTAAAGGTGAGTCTGGAACCCAAGTAAGCATGCACTACCCTCCACTCCCTGGAAGTGAAACGACTGTCTCGGTCCGAGACAATAGACCTGGGGATGCCATGGTATCTGACGAAGTACTCCACAAACACTCTCACCAACACAGAAACAGGAGCATCCTTTCTGACCAGAATGAAACGCGCTACCTTGGTCAGTCTTTCTATAATAACCCAGATGGAATCGTGCCCAGAGTGGGAGCGAGGCAATCCGTGAACAAAATCCATGCTAATGTCCTCGAACTTCCACTCAGGGACTGGTAGCGGCTGTAATAAACCACCCGAGCTCTTGCACTCAGCCTTCACTCGCTGGCAGTTATCGCAGTGTGTCACAAAATAGATGATCTCCCTCTTCATCCCTGGCCAGTACATGGTCCGTCGTAAGTCAGCCCACATCTTGGTGATGCCGGGATGCACTGAGTATCTGGAGCAGTGTGCCTCTCTGAGGATGTCATCCCGGATACAAACTCCTGTTGGAATGTATACTCGACCACGAAATCGAAGAAGATCGTCCTGCAGCGTGTAGTCCTCATACTTGCCCCCTTCCAGGGCGCCAAAAATAGGCTCTAAATCAGCATCCAATCTCTGATGTGTAAGTATGCACTTCCGGATATCATCATCGCCGACCAAAGAGCTCAAGTACTCTCTGTACACCACTAGCTCGGCCTCCGAAACCATGGTAATGTGCATATCCTCTATCATGCAAAACAGCTCTATAGACATCACCCGAGGCTCCGGTCCAGAAGTGCTGGCTCTCCTGCTCAAGGCATCCGCAACAGTGTTCGCCTTCCCCGGGTGATAATGTATCTCATAGTCATAATCGCAGAGGAACTCAAGCCATCTCCTCTGGAGCAGGTTTAGATCCTTCTGCGTGTCAATGTACTTGAGATTCTTGTGATCTGAATAGATATCACAATGGATCCCATATAAGTAGTGTCTCCATGTCTTGAGGGAAAATACCACAGCCCCGAACTCGAGATAATGTACTGGATAGTTATGCTCATGCTTCTTCAACTGTCACGAAGCATAAGCGATAACGTGTCCATGCTGCATCAGGACAGCCCCATCCCCTGATAGGAGGCATCTGCATAAATCTAGAATCCTTCACTCCCAGATGGGAGTGCAAGAATGGGGGATGAAGTGAGTCGGTCCTTCATCTCCTGAAAAGCCGCTTCGAACTGCGCTGTCCAATCAAACATTACATCCTTCTTCGTCAAGGACGTGAGGGGGAGGGCTATCCTCGAGAACCCCTCCACGAACTTGCGATAATAACCTACTAAACCCAAGAAACTGCGGATGTCTGACGCTGTCTTTGGCCGTGTCCAATCCCACACTGCCTCTACTTTGGCTGGATCTACTGCTAATCCATCCCCGCTGATAATATGCCCCAGGAAACCGACCTCCTGCATCCAAAACTGGCACTTCGAGAACTTGGCATACATTTGAAACTCCCTCAGTCTCTATAAAACCTTTGCCAAGTGCCCGGTATGCTCCTCTTGAGTCCGGGAGTAAATCAGGATGTCGTCGATGAATACTATGACAAAGCGATCCAAATAAGGTTCGAACACACAGTTCATGAGCACCATAAATGCTGAGGGGGCATTTGTGAGCCCAAATGGCATGACCGTGAATTCGTATAATCCATAACGTGAGCTGAATGCTGTTTTCGGTATATCTTCCTCCCGGATGCGCAACTGATAATAGCTGGATCGTAAATCTAGCTTAGAAAACCAGAAGGCTCCCTGAAGCTGATCAAACAACTCATCTATCCGGGGCAACAGGTAGGTGTTCCGAACCGTCAACCTGTTCAATTCCCTGTAATCTATACACAGTCGGAGGGATCCATCCTTCTTCTTTACAAATAAAACTGGTGCTCCCCACGGCGACGAACTCGGCAACACAAATCCCGAATCCACAAACTCCTGAAGTTGCATCCTGAACTCTGCCAGCTCCCTGGGAGCAATCCTATAAGGTGCCCGGGACACTGGTCTCTCTCCCGACAATAGCTGAATTCTGAAGTCCAGATCTCGAGCTGGTGGTAGTCCGGGCAATTTCTCTGGGAATACATCGGAGAAATCCCGGACCATTGGGATATCGGCTATAAAACTCTCGACTGTCGCCATCTCGAAGCATATGAGGTACACCTCCTCCCCCTGCTCATAGGACTTGACAGCCTGTATAGAAGATAAAGATAGATGGGGGATGGGACGGATACCTTCGATAGTGACATAAGAATCTCCATGTCTGAGTGTAATCTTCTTCGCGGGGCAGTCAATCTGGGCATGGTTCCAATGGAGCCAGGTAATGCCCAAAATCAAGTCGAAGTCTGGTAACTTTAAGACCGCTGCTGGAGCTTCGAACGCCTTGCCTCCGATCTCGGCCTCCATGTTGCGGCTAACCATAGTCCGTAGCTCCGTGCCATCAGGAAGACGTACCCTCCTCTCTATGCCAGGGAACCTTTCCACGCCCTCTAGTCCTTCAATAAAGGTGTCTGACACAAAGGAGTGCGAAGCACCCGTATCGAAGAGGGTATGAGCGGGCTTGCCGCTGATCATAACTATGCCTGGGTTTTGTTTGAGTTTAAAGATAAAGATTATTTCTAAGGTTCTCAAGGTACTTATTAAAGTTGAAATTTCTAAATCTTGCAATAATTAAAGTACCTGTAATCACTTCCTCGTGGTTCCTCTGCCTTGTGAGGTCCAGCGCATACACCTGCTCCCGGTCTTGGCCATAGACATAGTGTCCTCGGCCTCGGCCTCGGCCTCGACCTCGTCCTCGTCCTCGGCCCTGGTGAGCTGGAGGGGCCACTGGAGGTGGAGGAGGAGGAGGAGGGAGTGGGTGGATCTGATGTGGGCACTGCGACCTGATGTGTCCAGGCTGACCGCATCCAAAGCACGTGAGCTATCTCTGGCCACGATCCTCCTATCTCATCGGACCGTGACTCTGTAGAGGTGGGGGAGCCAGCACTGTAGGAGGCCTCTGCTCTTTCCTGTAGTTGGGATGACGACATCCCCCACCCCTCCTATAGCCGATAACCTTGCCCCTCTGGGATGCCCTGCTACCATCTTTGGATGACGACCCCTCTAGCAGTCTCTTCCCTCTTCCTTGTACCATCAGCTGGTCAGCCTCAAGCTTCTTTGACATCTCAATGATCTGTGCAGTGGTGCCATGCAATATGAACAACAAGGGCTGCCTCAAGGTGTCCCGGAGCCCATGGTAGAACCTCTTTGCATACTTCCAGTCATCCCAGTCATGGAATCCCGCGAACCTAGCCAAGTGGAAGAACTCTCTCTGATACTCGATCACGGATCAGCTTCCCTGTTGGAGGTTCAGAAATCTAGTTTCCAAGGCATCTCGGTCTGTGGAGGATACGTAGTGCTCCAAGAACTCATCACTGAATTCCTCCCAAGTAATATCCATCAGCTCCCTATCAGCGTATGTAGAGTCTCGCACAGACTTCCACCACCTCTTCGCATGAGCCTCCAGTACTGAGGTGGCAAGAGGGACAGCCTATCTGATGGGGAAGCTGATGCCTACTAATAGCTCCTGAATAGTCTCCAACCACTCCTCCATCTTCACCGCATCTTCTGTCCCGCAGTACACATGCGGAGACAGACTCTTAAAGGCATTCAACCAGTTCGACCCGGGGTTTGGCAGTTGTGTCGGGGCTTGCTGGGCTCTGAAGGCATCCAGGATAGCCATCAGAGTTTGTCCTATCTCTGTCTGCATGAAGGGAATGGCAGCCAGAGGGGGAGGAATCACATCCTGTGGAGGCTGCATAAAGGTAAGGTAAACGTCAAAATTGGCCTAACTCATTGTTTAATGGACTTTTTATGTGACTTTTTGCACATGAGCACACCATTGCTTCCGCTGCATAGTTTTTCCGCAAACTAATGCTTGAGCGGGGTGTTCCAGTGTTGTGGACTTATTTCTCACATGATCGTTTGTTCAAGTGATACCAGTTTGTAAGATCCGTTTCCCCCTTTCCGGGGCTAACCCGGATCTTATGCCCAAAACCGCCGCCTTACGGTGACACTAACACACGGGTTAGTTGACACCGCAAGTCGCCGATTCTGCCGGCTAGTACGATCATAACCTCTCGGCCAATGTGAGAAATAGAAGTATAAAACAGAGTAAATATCACAGTAAGTCCACAGTCACAGTACTAGTCATATATAACAAATGAAAAGTGCAACAATATGTAGTCCAAAATGAGTACAAAAATAAAAGAGTGTAATAAGGGCTTATGCCCAGTACATCAATATCAAATCACTCTCTCTCAATCTAACAGCAGCGGAATCTATCATCTCAAATCATCCCCATTTCCTCTGAATCAAAGTCAAAGGAGTCTTTTATCTGGTCTTCTTTAGTTTGAGTTTCAGATTCAGACTCTAACTCTTGTTCTGCATCAGAATTTTGTTGGGAGGCATTGATAGCCATCATGCAGAATTCCTTTTCTTCAGCATCATCTTCATCATCACTTGAACTTGATGAAGCCTCTGATTCTTCTTCAGTTTCACTCTAGGTTTCTGCTACAAATCGCTTCCTTGTATGTTTATTTTTGCTGGAGGAGGATTTGTTGTAATTGTTTCCCCTGGAGTCCTTGTCTTTTCTCCTATCTTTCCTGTCCTTCTTGTCCTTATTCTGATTTTCTGGACAATCAGGCACAATATGGCCTGGTTTACTGCATCCAAAACAGATTATTTCTTTATTATTTGACTTGTCATACCTTGGCTTCTCATGCCCTCTAGATGACCTCTTTCTGAAATCTTTCCTGGCCATCTTATAGAATCTTTTGGCCAGCAAGTTCATCAATTCTTCATTGCCTGTGACCTTGTCTTCAGGCAGATCTTCTGTAGCTTTGAATGCTATTGTCTTCTCCTTCCTGATAGCTGGAGAAGCAACCTTTTGTTCTTCCTCTCTGTTCTTGATGAGCAGCTCATAAGACTTGAGTTTGCCCAACAAAGCTTCAGTGGTAATCTCAGTTAGGCATCTGGCATCCTTGATTGTCCAGATCCTTGAGTCCCAAGTGCTAGGGAAGCACATTAGGATCTTGTCATTTAATTCAGTTAGAGAGATCTCCTTGTCCAGTGTTTTTAATTCACTGACTATTAGGCTGAGCATGTTGTACATGTCAGCCACTGATTATGTTTCTCCCTTTTTGAAGTTCTCATATTGGCTTATGAGATGGGATCTCCTGTCCTTCATTTCATTAGCAGATCCTGATATAATTTCAGATAACTTGTCTCATATCTCTTTTACTGAACTGCATTCAGCCATCTTTTGGAATATCTCATTAGACATAGTCTGAGCAAGGATATTCATAGCCTTTGCATCTGCAACTTTCCATTTCTTTATTTCTGCATCTATTCCTGAGGGAGATGGAACAGCACTTGTACTTGTAATTACTGGGGGTCTTGGACAAGCTGTCAAAACAGAATTGTAGATGTCCTCATCAATAGAATTCATGTAAAGCCTAATCCTTGCCTTCCAAAGTGCAAACTTAGAAAGGTTGCACACTTGAAGTCTGGTGCTAGCATAATCTTTGTTCTATGCCATGGTTTTTTTTAAAAAATAAATATATAATACACAAAAGAAATAACTATCCTCTATAGAGGGGTTATCTTTTCAGAGATCTTTTGGTTCAGGTGCTAGCCTGTTCAACCAATCTGTTGAAGATTCAGATGTTGAGTAACCAACCTGCCTCTGATACCAATTGAAAGTGATTAAAAGATCTACCTTAACTCTAAGGGGGGGGGGGTGAATAGAGTATTTTAAAATAATTTACAATTTAAAAACTGTAAAGCAGTTGAAGTATTGATTTATGTATATGTGTAAGGTGCTTGCAAAAAGAAAAACTAAGTAAGCAAGAAATAGGAAATCACATAGCACACATCAAAGTAAAAAGCACAACAAACATGATGACACAAGGAGCTATAGTGGTTCCCCAACAACCTGGGTATATCCACTCTTCCACCACCCTAGGTAGGAATCCACTGCAGGAATTGTTGATCAGGTGTCCTGGGCACCAATAAGCTTTTGATAAGGTGCTCAAAAACAAAAAACTAGATTTTTTGATAAGGTGTCTTGCCACCACTGAGTTTTGACAAGGTCTCAGAAACCATCCACAAAACTTTTGAAGGGAGTTTTGAGAAACCCTTTTACAGGAGAGAAAGGAAAAAGAAAATGAGTTGAGTTGTTCTTCTCTGTCAACAATCTGAGAGAAGACAAGTGGAAGATGTTGTCAAAGCTCCCCCTGAGATCTGTAAGGGTTCAGGAAGATGAGCTTTGCTTAGGGTGATAGGCCTTCAGTTGCTTCAGATCTCCAGCAATAGATGATTTCAGCAGATGCTGAAATGTGTATTGTCTGGAGTCCTTGATAATGAAGCTTTTGAACACTTGAAGCTTGAAGGAGTAGAACAGTAGATAATCCCCTTCACAATGATGTTCCTTGTGTTCCTGAAGAATTCTGACTCAGTAATTCTGTAAGCTTTTGTTTACTGAATCTATTCTCAGAAGATCAATTCTTGATGAGTGAATTTTTTGTTCTCTCTTCTGTATTTCTTTTTCAAATCTTGTATGTTCTCTTCTGAAAATTATTCTCTGAGGAGTATATCAGATTCTGACTTTAGATGGTCGTTACTCAGTCATAAATGACTTCCATAATTGACAACTGTCTCTAGGGAAAGTCTTAAGTAACATTCCAATTATTCTTCCTTGAAACTTGCTCCAGATTGCTTGAAACAACTACAGAATCCTTTGTCATAAATGCTGAAAATAAATCTGAATGAATTCCATAACTGTCCTGAATTTGAATTTTTAAAACGTCGACCTCTAAAAAAATTGTCGATCTGAGCTCAGCTATCGTCGACCTGAGCTCAGATATTGGATTTATACTAGAGACAGAAAACGTCGACTTGAGCTCTACGATCGTCGACCTGAGCTCAGCGAATTGGAAAACAACTAGAGACAGAGCGTCGATCTGAGCTCGAAGATTGTCGAATGGAGTTCGACGCCTCATTGAACTGAACTCATAGATCGTCGACCTGAGTTCGACGTTTCGTCGACCTGAGCTCGAAGAGAATTGTCCTAGTCTTAAGCACTTGAATCCTGATCTATAGAAAGTCTTGAGGGCAGCTTTCAAACCTAAGTACTAACCCTAAGACTCATTCTAATTGACCTATCAGACTATACAGCAAGGTCAAAATAAAATCCTAATCACATAGTGATCCTTACCCAAATTAGTAATAGGGTGTTCCAACAATCTCCCCGTATTTGGGTTAGGATTATTATTTACATTACAGAATGTGAAATAACAAACATACATCAGATTTAAACAAAAAAAATAGAAACAAAAATGCAGATAACATATGGTGAGCATTGTAGAAATACAGCAAGAGTCACAGAATCAGTCAGAAAATAAATATGAGTATCAGCTTACACAAGTTACTCATTGCCCTTTTTGAAAAGAATTTCTCTGTTGGGATTTAGGGCTTCCTTCTTGGATCTTCTATCATCTTCTGCACCTAAGGAGGTTTGAGATCTTGGCCTTGGGACTACAGCCTCAGGATGCAGCTTCATATAGTCTTCTGGATCAAAGAATTTCCTTGAAGCATATCTCTCTAATTCTTTCTTTCTATGTTTCGACAAGGTTGTGATGTTGGAAGTATCTCTGCCTTGCTCTTTAGCCTTCTTAATCTGATCTAATGCAGCAAGTTCTTTCATTCTAGCTGTCCATGATAAAGGATTGTTCTCAGGGTCCTCAAATGGAACTGGGGGTTCATATCTGTTGATTGACTCTGAATCAGTAGGAGGAGCCCTGGTGACAACTGTATCTCTGAGCTTGTAAGGGAAAGGACCTGATGTAGAATTAGTAGGGCCTTGTCCTTCCCTTTGGTAAGGATGTTGTCTGGAGTAAGTTCTGTAAACTCTCTGACTTCCTCTATGCTGGCCTCTTCTAGACTGATAACCTCTTTGATGTTGTCCTCTGGGTTGATATCTCTGTGAAGGTTGGGAGGAGCTATGCTTTGAAGCAGAGGATTGAAAAGCTTAGCCTCTACCAGATCCTGAATCTGGAGGAGGAGGAGGAGGAGGATGATGGAATTAGGATGATCCTTTTTCATACTTGTCAAGCTTTCTCCTTTTCTTCATGGCCTTAAGCTGCTTCTTAGAATATTTTATCCATGGTTAAGTGATTTGGCAGTCATGCAGAATGTAATAGGGGATATCATTGTCATCTTTGGCTTTTGTAGAAGGTACTCTCATCATGGCCTTACTTCTTGCTTTCCTTTTCTTGGCAATGGTGCCAGAAGAATCATCAGAGTTAGTGTTGAATTGATCACTATCTGAACTATGGGGTCTGTCATATAGATCATCAATACTTTTGATATACTCTTCTCTTTGTTTTGAATTCTCAGGAGCAGCAGTAGGAGCAGAAACTATTGGAGTAGCAGCAGGAGAACAGACAGGAACTTTTGGAGAAGCAGGAACCTCAGAAACAACAGGTTCTTCTAAGTAAACAACAAGTTCATCAGCAGCAACAGCAACAGGAACAACTAGCAACATATCAATATCAGCAGATTCAAAAACTTCAACAGCAGCAGCAGCACAAATAAAAACAATAACTTCCTAAGCCTTAAGAGAACTGATATAAGAAGTAATTAGGCTGGGATCACAGACAGCAACAGGCACAATGGTCTTAGTAAGTCTTCAACTCCCTGAGCTGGTAAGAAGTTGAAGTGAAGAAAGTCAAAATCAGATAACAGTGACTTGAGGTCAACTGCTAGTACTGGTACTGGGGCTAGAACTGAAGCATCAACATCAATTTTTGGCAGCAATTCCTCTTAAACAACAGGCACTACCACAACTTCATAGGGCATCTCCCCCTGCCTTGATTCAGTGAGAACTGGATCAAGGCACCCCATATAATGGATTGCCTGTGGAGTAGATAGAGAGGAGAGCCTGTCAGATAACTCCTTGATGGACTTCAGGAGTGGAGCCATGGAGGTCTCCAGCAGGGCTACTAGCTTGGGAGCCAGTATCCCATAGAGCTTATCTGCCAGTACTGAGAGATCCACTTGCTCAAGTGGGACTTGAGTAGAGGTGGAGGAAGAAATGACTGTGGCTGGTGATGGATGGGCTGCAGGAGGTGTGGATGGGGATGATAGGATGGTTGGTTGAGATATGGGGATGGTGAAGATAGAGGTTATGGGTGTGGAGATGGATGGGGTGAAGGATGGTTGGGTGAGAATATCATGGAGTAATTGTTGGTATGAGGAAGTGGAGGGAAGCTCAGTAGGTGAGGAGGGGGAATCATCCAAGAAGGAATCTTCCATGATGTTGAAGGATGGAATGTTAAGAGGTAGATAATAATGAAGTGGATGGAATTATTATTTTGTGGTTGGTTGAGGAGGTGAAGGAGTGGACAAAGGAGATGAAATAGTAACGGAGGAGGAGATTGATGTGGATATGGTTGAGGTGGAGATGTAGGTAGATATGGTTATAGTGGATGAGGGAATGGTTGAGGGAAGAATTGGAGAAGGTTGAGAAGAGGAGGAGGAAGGCAATTCTTCAATGAGGGCAGGGGCCTGAGGGGAAGAGACTACAACAGTCCTTGTGCCTGAAGCAGTAGTAGTCCTGGTTGGCTTGACTATCTGCCTGTCCCATTTCCCAAACAGTGACAAGGTCAGCCTCTTTGATGCATTGATGTGCATCCCACTTGATACCAGTAGTTCAGGGCACCTGGAGTACAGGAATAACCCTATTATCCTCCCAAAGTTTACCAAACTTTTGTTCACTTTCTTCTTAATCAAGTCAAAGAAGAGCTCTCCCAAGTTCAAATGTTTCTTATCCACAAGTGCTCCCATCAAGTAGAACTGATACCTAGAGATGGTATCATGTGCTGAGTGCTTTGCCAACAGCACTTTCCCCACAACATCAGCAAGAAATCTATACTTAATAGATAAGTTCTTTTTCAACAACTTGCTAGGGTTAGCGGTATAATGTCCCATTCTATCTAACATATTCGGAGATTCTTCTCCAGATAACTCAATAGAATCATCTCCGGTACTCAATTTAAACACTTCATTCAGGAGAGTAGGTGTTAGGGATACCTGCGTCCCAGCTATAGTACCAACAATCGTATTCTGATCCAAATTGTGCGTTGTGTAGACCCATTCCTTGATCTCATCAGCTGCAATCTTCATTCTCGTTGTCATTAACTGCACTAACTGCTGTTCTCTGAATAGGTCCAGAATATCTTTGAAAACCTGGTCACTGCCTTCAAAGGAGTCCATGTCGATATCAAAGCCTGTGTCAATTTTCATCTTGGCGAGGGCGGAAACAGACACAGCCATTATTTGCCTGCAAAGATGAACAAACACGACCAAGTGCAGTAGAGTTTGGAGGGAAAGAAAAAGTTTGCAGAGAGTATGAAAGCACAAAAGAAGAACGACGGCCGAAAGAATGATTTTATATTAGGGTTCGACGCCGGAAAGGAAAGATCGTGGAACTCCGTTCGACGATCTGGGCTTCTAAAGAAATCTCAAGAGTCTTCAATAACGTCGATCTCCGTTTGACGATATTGGAGAGCATCGATCTCCGATCGACGATCGCTGAACAGAAAGAAGACAGCCTAGCACTATATGGAAAACACTGAACTCTGGTCGACGCTATTGGAAAGCGTCGATCTTCGTTCAACGATTGAGGGGAAAAGCGTCGAACACAGTTCAGAGACTAAAAATAGCCTACATACACTAGAAAATTCAAGTTTTTAGCCTAGTCTTCGTCTGTTTTTAGAGTTTTGAAATCTTGGGATTTATTTTAGATTTCCTCCATCTAACATTCCTAACTGATTTAGGAAGAAGGTATGTTTCTTTTCATCCAAAGGTTTGGTGAGAATATCTCCCCTTTGCAAATCAGTTGGGATATACTGAAGTTCAATTTTATTTTTCTCAACATTATCCCTTAGAAAGTGATGCCTAATCTCTATATGTTTTGTCCTACTATGGAGGACTGGGTTTTGTGCTATAGAAATAGCACTGGTGTTATCACAAAATATTTTTGACACTTCTAAGTTATAGCCATAGTCTAGGAGCTGGTTTTGAATCCACAAAATCTGTGAGAAACAACTGCCTGCTGTCATATTTTCAGCTTCAGTAGTTGAAGTGGACACAGATATTTATTTTTTACAGAACCAGGAGACAAGTTTGTCACCAACGATCTGGTAAGTTCCACTTGTGCTTCTCCTTTCTACTCTACATCCAGCATAATCAGCATCTGAAAATCCAGTTAATTCAAATCCTGACTCTTTTGGATACTAGAGGCCTAGATTTGGACAACTTTTAACATACCTAAGAATCCTCTTAACTAATGTTAGGTGTGACTCTCTAGGGCTTACTTGGAACCTAGCACATATACATGAAGCAAATATTATATCAGGTCTACTGGCTGTAAGGTACAATAGAGAGCCAATCATTGCTCTATATGTCGTTTGATCAACATGTTTTCCATGTTCATCAACATCTAATACAGCATTGGTAGGCATAGGTGTTTTTATACAAGATGCTTCAGACATACCAAATTTCTTAACTAGTTTTTTTGCATACTTGGTTTAAGAAATAAATATGCCTTCAGCATGTTGTTTGACTTGCAATCCTAGAAAGAAGGAAAGCTAACTCATGCTACTCATTTCAAATTTAGAATGCATCAGATTGGAAAATCTTTTGCATAAATTTGAATCAGTAGACCCAAATATGATATCATCTACATATATTTGTACTAGTAGGGTATGGGACTTATGGAATCTAATAAAAAGAGTTTGGTCTACTCTACCCCTTATAAAATCATTTTTCAGAAGAAAGCATGCTAAGGTCTCATACCATGCTCTAGGAGCTTTCTTGAGACCATATAATGCTTTATGCAATTTGAAAACATGGTCAGGATAAGTTGAAGAGATAAAACCTAGAGGTTGTCTAACATAGACTTCCTCTTTGATGTCTCCTTTTAGAAATGAACTCTTCACATCCATTTGGTAGACCTTGAATCCTTTGTGAGCTGCATAAGCTAGGAATATTCTTATGGCCTCTAACCTTTCAACTGGTGCAAAGGTCTGGTCATAGTCTATTCCTTCTTCTTGAGAATAACCTTGAGCAACTAGCCTTGCCTTGTTCCTTACAATAACTCCTTGATCATCCAACTTGTTTCTGAACACCCACTTTGTTCCAACAATTGAGTGATCCTTAGGCCTTGGCACTAGTTCCCAAACTTTGTTTCTCTCAAATTGATGTAGTTCCTCTTGCATAGCAATGATCCAGTGTGGATCTTGTTCTGCATCTTGAATGGATTGAGGCTCAACTTGAGATAGAAAGCAAGTGTGCATCAGGTTCTTGTTGACCTGATTTCTAGTTTGCACACCAGCTGAGATGTCTCCAATCACTTGGGAGATTGGATGATCTCTTGTTGTTCCTAAATCAACAGGGGGTGTTGATTGTTCACCAACCTGTGTTGTTGTTTCCTCTTGTGGAACAACAATCGGCTCTTCAAGATGGTTTTCTCCAAGATGTTGAGTATCCTCTTCATCTTCACAGATTTCTTCTCTCTATTGGGTAGGTGAATGTATTGATTCCTTTTCTATAATTTGCAATCTGTCCAAATTTTCTAAAAGAGAGTTTACCTACAAGGGTTCTAAGGTAGAAGTAGACTTCTCCTTATAAAACATGTTAGTCTCATCAAAAGATACATGAACAGATTCTTCAATTTTAAGAGAAGTTTTGTTATAAACCCTATAAACTTTACTGATCATGGAGTATCCCAGAAACACTCCTTCATCAGCTTTAGCTTGGAATTTTGCTAAGTTCTTCTTGTCATTATTGTGAATATAACAAATGCAACCAAAAATTTTGAAATAGTCTACTTTAGGTTTCTTCCCTTTGAGCAATTCATAGGGAGTTTTGCCCTTCAGTTTATGTATCAAACTTCTGTTCAACACATGGTTGGAGGTGTTCACTGCCTCTGACCAAAAAGATAGAGGAAGGTGAGCATCTGTCAACATTGTAGTAGCAGATTCAATTAGGGTTCTATTTTTCCTTTCAGCTACCCCATTTTATTGAGGAGTTCTAGGAGCTGAGAAAGAATGCCTGATCCCTTCACTCTGACAGAACTCTTGCATAAGAAGAGAATCAAACTCTGTCCCATGATCACTTCTGATCAGGGCAATGTGAGTATTGAACTCAATCTGTATGCATTTGAGAAAATTTGTCAAACACTTAAAGTTATCAGACTTCTTCCTCAGGAAGAATACCCATGTGAATCTAGAGAAGTCATCTACAATCACTAAAGTGTAAGATTTCCCTCCTAAGCTTTGTACTGTAATGGGTCCAAAAAGATCCATGTGTAACAGATACAAGATCCTAGGTGAATCACTCTTATTAAGTGACTTAAAACTATTTTTAGTTTGCTTGCCTAATTGACAAGCCCTGCAAAGTCCTTCCTTCTTGTAGGGGCCAGAAGGTAGTCCTCTAACAAGGTTGTCCTTGGATAGCCTAGCAATGGTTCTAAGGTTTATATGCCCTAGTCTCTTATGCTAAAGATCATTTGGTTTGCAAACTGAATTGAATAAATAGATATCTATATTGGTTGAAAGGAAATCTACTAGATAAATGTTACCTTTCCTTTTACCTGTTAACACTATTGTGTTATCCTCTGACTTGATCTTGCATAAGGATTTGTTGAATATCACTTGATAGCCTTCATCACAGAGTTGACTGATGCTGATTAGGTTGTGCTTCAGTCCTTCCACATAAGCCACCTTCTTGAATGTGACTGAGCCAATCTAAACAACACCATATCCTTTTGTTTGACCAAAGTTTGAATCTCCAAATATTATTTTGGGTCCAAGTTTGGTTCTGAAGGATGTTAGATTCTCCTTGCTCTCTGTCATGTGCTTTGAGAACCCACTATCCAGATACCATTGTTGTTTCATTGTTGGATAGGTCTTCACCTGCACATAAACAATTTATATGTTTTTGACCCAGTTTACCTTGGGTCTAGGTTGATAACCTTTAAACTCAGAAATAAAAGACATCCCTGGCTAACTCTTATATCCTTCAGGATGGTATCTCCTAGGAGGCACTATCCATTCAGTATAAGGGTTGAAGCTTTGGGATGAGAGACTTCTAGGATTGATTTTAGATTTACCTCTGAAAAAATGTTCAAAGCTCTGAGCTCCGTTCGACGATCGTCGAGCTGAGTTCGACGATCTTGGGTTAGATCGTCGAGCTCCGTTCAAAGATCGACTATACCAGAGTTCAGAGTTCAGAAGTCGTCGACCTGAGTTTGTCGACAGAATGTGAAATAACAAACATACATCAGATTTAAACAAAAAAACAGAAACAGTTGAAAGTGAGTGAAAGATCTACCTTAACTCTAGAGGGGGGGGGGGTGAATTGAGTATTTTAAAATAATTTACAATTTAAAAACTGTACAGCAGTGGAAGTCTTGATTTATATATATGTGTAAGGTGCTTGCAAAAAGAAAAACTAAGTAAGCAAGAAATAGGAAATCACAAAGCACACAGCTAAGTAAAAAGCACAGCAAACTAGATGACACAAGGAGCTATAGTGGTTCCCCAATAACCTGGGTAAATCCACTCTTCTACCACCCTATGTAGGAATCCACTGCAGGAATAGTTGATCAGGTGTCCTGGGCACCAATAAGCTTTTGATAAGGTGCTCAAAAACCAAAACTAGATTTTTTGATAAGGTGTCTTGCCACCACTGAGTTTTGACAAGGTCTCAGAAACCAGCCACAAAACTTTTGAAGGGAGTTTTGAGAAACCCTTTTACAGGAGAGAAAGGAAAAAGAAAATGAGTTGAGCAGTTCTTATCTGTCAATAATCTGAGAGAAGATAAGTGGAAGATGTTGTAAAAGCTCCCCCTGAGATCTGTAAGGGTTTAGAAAGATGAGCTTTGCTTAGGGTGATAGGCCTTCAGTTGCTTCAGATCTCCAGCAATAGATGATTTTAGCAGATGCTGAAATGTGTGTTGTCTGGAGTCCTTGATAATGAAGCTTTTTAACACTTGAAGCTTGAAGGAGTAGAACAGCAGATAATTCTCCTTCACAATGATGTTCCTTGTGTTCCTGAAGAATTCTGACTCAGTAATTCTGTAAGCTTTTGTCTACTGAATCTATTCTCAGAAGATGAATTCTTGATGAGTGAATTTTTTGTTCTCTTCTGTATATCTTTTTAAATCTTTTCTGTTCTCTTCTGAAAATTATTCTCTAAGGAGTATATCAGATTCTGACTTTAGATGGACGTTACTCAGTAATAAATGACTTCCATAATTGACAACTGTCTCTGGGGAAAGTCCTAAGTAACATTCAAATTATTCTTCCTTGAAACTTGCTCCAGATTGCTTGAAACGGCTACAAGAATCCTTTGTCATAAATGCTGAAAATAAATCTGAATGAATTCCATAACTGTCCTGAATTTGAATTCTGAAAACGTCGACCTCTCAGAAAATCGTCGATCTGAGCTCAGCTATCGTCGACCTGAGCTTAGAGATTGGATTTATACTAGAGACAGAAAACGTCGACCTGAGCTCTACGATCGTCGACCTGAGCTCAGCGACTTGGAAAACAACTAGAGACAGAGCGTCGATCTGAGCTCGAAGATCGTCAAACGGAGTTCGACGCCTCATTGAACTGAGCTCAGAGATCGTTGACCTGAGTTCGACGTTTCGTCGACCTGAGCTCGACGAGAATTGTCCTAGTCTTCAGCACTTGAATCCTGATCTGTAGAAGGTCTTGAGGGCAGCTTTCAAACCTAAGTACTAACCCTAAGACTCATTCTAATTACCTATCAGACTATACAGCAAGGTCAAAAAAAATCCTAATCACATAGTGATCCTTACCCAAATTAGTAATAGGGTGTTCCAACAATCTCCCCCTATTTGGGTTAGGATTACTTATTTACAATGATAGAATATGAAATAACAAACATACATCAGATTTAAACAAAAAACAGAAACAACAATGCAGATAACATATGTTGAGCATTGTAGAAACACAGCAAGAGTCACAGAATCAGTCAGAAAATAAATATGAGTATCAGCTTACACAAGTTACTCATTGCCCTTTTTGAAAAGAATTTCTCTGTTGGGATTTAGGGCTTCCTTCTTGGATCTTCTATCATCTTCTGCACCTAAGGAGGTTTGAGATCTTGGCCTTGGGACTACAGCCTCAGGATGCAGCTTCATATAGTCTTCTTGATCAAAGAATTTCCTTGAAGCATATCTCTCTAATTCTTTCTTTCTATGTTCTGACAAGGTTGTGATGTTGGAAGTATCTCTGCCTTGCTCTTTAGCCTTCTTAATCTGATCTAATGCAGCAAGTTCTTTCATTCTAGCTGTCCATGATAAAGGATTGTTCTCAGGGTCCTCAAATGGAACTAGGGGTTCATATCTGTTGATTGACTCTGAATCAGTAGGAGGAGCCCTGGTGACAACTATATCTCTGAGCTTGTAAGGGAAAGGACCTGATGTAGAATCAGTAGGGCCTTGTCCTTCCCTTTGGTAAGGATGTTGTCTGGAGTAAGTTCTGTAATCTCTCTGACTTCCTCTATGCTGGCCTCTTCTAGACTGATAACCTCTTTGATGTTGTCCTCTGGGTTGATATCTCTATGAAGGTTGGGAGGAGCTATGCTTTGAAGCAGAGGACTGAAAAGCTGAGCCTCCACCAGATCCTGAATCTGGAGGAGGAGGAAGAGGATGATGGAATTAGGATTATCCTTTTTCATACTTGTTAAGCTTTCTCCTTTTCTTCATGGCCTTAAGCTGTTTCTTGGAATATTGTATCCATGGTTCAGTGATTTGGTAAACATGCAGAATGTAATAGGGTATATCATTGTCATCTTTGGCTTTTACAGAAGGTACTCTCATAATGGCCTTACTTCTTGCTTTCCTTTTCTTAGCAATGGTGCCAAAAGAATCAATAGAGTCAGTGTTGAATTGATCACTATCTGAACTCTGGGGTCTATCATATAGATCATCAATAATTTTGATATACTCTTCTCTTTGTTTTGACTTCTCAGGAGAAGCGGTAGGAGAAGAAACTATTGGAGTAGCAGCAGGAGCAGAGACAGGAACTTTTGGAGCAGCAGGAGCAGCAGGAACTTCAGAAACAACAGGTTCTTCTAAGTAAACAGCAAGTTCATCAGCAGCAGCAGTAATATGAACAACAAGCAACATATCAATATCAGCAGATTCAATAACTCCAACAGCAACAGTAGCACAAACATAAACAATAACTTCCTCAGCCTTAAGAGAACTGATATAAGAAGTAATTAGGCTGGGATAACAGACAGCAACAGGCACAATGGCCTTAGTAAAGTCTTCAACTCCCTGAGCTGGTAAGCAGCTGAAGTGAAGAAATTCAAAATCAGATAACAGTGACCTGAGGTCAACTGCTAGTACTGGTACTGGGGCTAGAACTGAAGCATCAGCAGCAATTTCTGGCAGCAATTCCTCTGAAACAGCAGGCACTACCACAACTTCATAGGGCATCTCCCCCTGCCTTGATTCAGTTAGAACTGGATCAAGGCACACCATAGAATGGATTGCCTGTGGAGTAGATAGAGAGGAGAGCCTGCCAGATAACTCCTTGATGGACTTCAGGAGTGGAGCCATGGAGGTCTCCAGCAGGGCTACTAGCTTGGGAGTTAGTATCCCATAGAGCTTATCTGCTAGTGCTGTGAGATCCACTTGCTCAAGTGGGACTTGAGTAGAGGTGGAGGAAGAAATGACTGTGGCTGGTGATGGATGGACTGCAGGAGGTGTAGATGGGGATGGTAGGATGGTTGGTTGAGATATGGGGATGGTGAAGATAGAAGTTATGGGTGTGGAGATGGATGGGGTGAAGGATGGTTGGGTGAGAATATCATGGAGTAATTGTTGGTATGAGGAAGTGGAGGGAAGCTCAGTAGGTGAGGAGGGGGAATAATCCATGAAGGAATCTTCCATGATGTTGAAGGATGGAATGTCAAGAGGTGGATAATAATGAAGTGGATGGAATTGTTATTCTGTGGTGGCTAGAGGAGGTGAAGGAGTGGACAGAGGAGATGAAATAGTAATGGGGGAGGAGATTGATGTGGAGATGGTTGAGGTGGAGATGGACGTAGAGATGGTTATAGTGGATGAGGGAATGGTTGAGGGAAGAACTGGAGAAGGTTGAGAAGAGGAGGAGGAAGGCAATTCTTCAATGACGGCAAGGGCCTGAGGGGAAGAGACTGCAACAGTCCTTGTGCCTGAAGCAGTAGTAGTCCTGGTTGGCCTTACTATCTGCCTTTCCCATTTCCCAAACAGGGCACAGGTCAGCCTCTTTGATGTATTGATGTGCATCCCAATTGATACCAGCAGTTCAGGGCACCTGGAGTGCAGGAATAACCCTATTATCCTCCCAAAGTTTACCAAACTTTTGTTCACTTTCTTCTTAATCAAGTCAAAGAAGAGCTCTCCCCAGTTCAAATGTTTCTTATCCAAAAGTCTCCCATCAAGCAGAACTGATACCTAGAGATGGTATCATGTGCTGAGTGCTTTGCCAACAACACTTTCCCCACAACATCAACAAGAAATCTATACTCAATAGATAAGTTCTTTTTCAACAACTTGCTAGGATTAGCGGCAGAATGTCCCATTCTATCTAACATATTCACAGATTCTTCTCCAGATAACTCAATAGAATCATCTCCAGTACTCAATTGAAACACTTCATTCAGGAGAGTAGGTGCTAGGGATACCTGCGTCCCGCTATAGTACCAACAATCGTATTCTGATCCAAATTATGCACTGTGTAGACCCATTCCTTGATCTTATCGGCTGCAATCTTCATTCTCGGTTTTATTAACTGCACTAACTGCTTTTCTCTGAATAGGTCAAGAATATCTTTGAAAACCTGGTCACTGCCTTCAAAGGAGTCCATGTCGATATCAAAGCCTGTGTAGAATTTCATCTTGGCGAGGGCGGCAACAGACACAACCATTATGTACCTGCAAAGATGAATAAACATGACCAAGTGCAGTAGAGTTTGGAGGGAAAGAAAAAGTTTGCAGAGAGTTTGAAAGCGCAAAAGAAGAACGACGGCCGAAAGAATGATTTTATATTAGGGTTCGACGCCGAAAAGGAAAGATCGTTGAACTCCGTTCGACGATCTGGGCTTCTAAAGGAATCTAAAGAGTCTTCAATAACGTCGATCTCCGTTCGACGATATTGGAGAGCGTCGATCTCCGATCGACGATCGCTGAACAGAAAGAAGATAGCCTAGCGCTATCTGGAAAACGCTGAACTCTGGTCGACGCTATTGGAAAGCATCGATTTCCGTTCGACGATCGAGGGGAAAAGCGTCGAGCGCAGTTCAGAGACTAAAAATAGCCTACAGACACTAGAAAATTCAAGTTTTTAGCCTAGTCTTGGTCTTTTTTTAGAGTTTTGAAATCTTAGGATTTATTTTAGACTTCCTCCATCTAACATTCCTAACTGATTTAGGATGAAGGTATGTTTCTTTTCATCCAAAGATTTGGTGAAAATATCTCCCATTTGCAAATCAGTTGGGATATACTGAAGTTCAATTTTATTTTTCTCAACATTATATCTTAGAAAGTGATGCCTAATCTCTATATGTTTTGTCCTACTATGGAGGACTGGGTTTTGTGCTATAGAAATAGCACTGGTGTTATCACAAAATATTTTTGACCCTTCTAAGTTGTAGCCATAGTCTAGGAGCTGGTTTTGAATCCACAAAATCTGTGAGCAACAACTGCCTGCTGCCATATATTCAGCTTCAGCAGTTGAAGTGGACACAGATGTTTGTTTCTTACAGAACCAGGAGACAAGTCTGTCACCAAGGAACTGGCAAGTTCCACTGGTGCTTTTCCTGTCTACTCTACATCCAGCATAATTAGCATCTGAAAATCCAGTTAATTCAAATCTTGAGTCTTTTGGATACCAGAGGCCTATATTTGGACAACTTTTAACATACCTAAGAATCCTCTTAACTAATGTTAGGTGTGACTCTCTAGGGCTTACTTGGAACCTAGCACATATACATGTAGCAAACATTATATCAGGTCTACTGGCTGTAAGGTACAATAGAGAGCCAATCATTGCTCTATATGTTGTCTGATCAACATGTTTTCCATGTTCATCAGCATCTAATACAGCATTGGTAGGCATAGGTGTTTTCATACAAGATGCTTCAGACATACCAAATTTCTTAACCAGTTCTTTTGCATACTTGGTTTGAGAAATAAATATGCCTTCAGCATATTGTTTGACTTGCAATCCTGAAAGAAGGAAAGCTCACCCATGCTACTCATTTCAAATTTAGAATGCATCAGATTGGAAAATCTTTTGCACAAATTTGAATCAGTAGACCCAAATATGATATCATCTACATATATTTGTACTAGTAGGGTATGGGACTTATGGATCTAATAAAAAGAGTTTGGTCTACTCTACCCCTTATAAAATCATTTTTCAAAAGAAAGCATGCTAAGGTCTCATACCATGCTCTAGGAGCTTGCTTGAGACCATATAATGCTTTATGCAATTTGAAAACATGGTCAGGATAAGTTGAAGAGATCAAACCTGGAGGTTGTCTAACATAGACTTCCTCTTTGATGTCTCCATTGAAAAATTCACTCTTCACATCCATTTGGTAGACCTTGAATCCTTTGTGAGCTGCATAAGCCATGAATATTCTTATGGCCTCTAACCTTGCAACTGGTGCAAAGGTCTGGTCATAGTCTATTCCTTCTTCTTGAGAATAACCTTGAGCAAATAGCCTTGCCTTGTTCCTTATAATAACTCCTTGATCATCCAACTTGTTTCTGAACACCCACTTTGTTCCAACAATTGAGTGATCCTTAGGCCTTGGCACTAGTTCCAAACTTTGTTTCTCTCAAATTGATGTAGTTCCTCTTGCATAGCAATGATCCAGTATGGATCTTGTTCTGCATCTTGAATGGATTGAGGCTCAACTTGAGATAGAAAGCAAGTGTGCATCAGGTTCTGGTTGACCTGATTTCTGGTTTGCACACCAGCTGAGATGTCTTCCAATCACTTGGGAGATTGGATGATCTCTTGTTGTTACTAAATCAACAGGGGGTGTTGATTGTTCACCAACCTGTGTTGTTGTTTCCTCTTGTGGAATAACAACTGGCTCTTCAAGATGGTTTTATCCAAGATGTTGAGTATCCTCTTCATCTTCACTGATTTCTTCTCTCTGTTGGGTAGGTGAATGTATTGAATCCTTTTCTACAATATGCAATCTGTCCAAATTTTCTGAAAGAGAGTTTACCTGCAATGGTTCTATTGTAGAAGTAGACTTCTCCTTATAAAACATGTTAGTCTCAATCAAAAGATACATGAACAGATTCTTCATATTTTAAGAGAAGTTTTGTTATAAACCCTATAAGCTTTACTGATCATGGAGTATCCCAGAAACACTCCTTCATCAGCTTTAGCTTGGAATTTTGCTAAGTACTTCTTGTCATTTTTGTGAATATAACAAATGCAACCAAAATTTTTTGAAATAGTCTACTTTAGGTTTCTTCCCTTTGAGCAATTCATAGGGAGTCTTGCCCTTCAGTTTATGTATCAAACTTCTGTTCAACACATGGTTGGAGGTGTTCACTGCCTCTGACAAAAAAGATAGAGGAAGGTGAGCATTTGTCAACAATGTAGTAGCAGATTCAATTAGGGTTCTATTTTTCCTTTCAGCTACCCCATTTTATTGAGGAGTTCTAGGAGCTTAGAAAGAATGCCTGATCCCTTCACTCTGACAGAACTCTTGCATAAGAAGAGAATCAAACTCTGTCCCATGATCACTTCTGATCAGGGCAATGTGAGTATTGAACTCAATCTGTATGCATTTGAGAAAATCTGTCAAACACTTAAAGTTATCAGACTTCTTCCTCAGGAAGAATACCCATGTGAATCTAGAGAAGTCATCTACAATCACTAAAGTGTAAGATTTCCCTCCTAAGCTTTGTACTGTAATGGGTCCAAAAAGATCCATGTGTAACAGATACAAGATCCTAGGTGAATCACTCTTATTAAGTGACTTAAAACTATTTTTAGTTTGCTTGCCTAATTGACAAGCCCTGTAAAGTCCTTCCTTCTTGTAGGGGCCAGAAGGTAGTCCTCTAACAAGGTTGTCCTTGGATAGCCTAGCAATGGTTCTAAGGTTTATATGCCCTAGTCTCTTATGCCAAAGATCATTTGGTTTGCAAACTGAATTGAATAAACAGATATCTATATTTGTTGAAAGGAAATCTACTAGATAAATGTTACCTTTCCTTTTACCTGTTAACACCGTTGTGTTATCCTCTGACTTGATATTGCATAAGGATTTGTTGAATATCACTTGATATCCTTCATCACAGAGTTGACTGATGCTGATTAGGTTGTGCTTCAGTCCTTCCACATAAGCCACCTTCTTGAATGTGACTGAGCCAATCTAAACAGCACCATATTTTTTTGTTTGACCAAAGTTTGAATCTCAAAATATTACTTTGGGTCCAAGTTTGGTTCTGAAGGATGTTAGATTCTCCTTGCTCCCTGTCATGTGCTTTGAGCACCCACTATCCAGATACCATTGTTGGTTCATTGCTGGATAGGTCTTCACCTGCACATAAACAATTTATATGTTTTTGACCCAGTTTACCTTGGGTCTAGGTTGATAACCTTTAAACTCAGAAATAAAAGACATCCCTGGCTGACTCTTATATCCTTCAGGATGGTATCTCCTAGGAGGCACTATCCATTCAGTATAAGGGTTGAAGCTTTGGGATGAGGGACTTCTAGGATTGATTTTAAATTTACCTCTGAAAGAATGTTCAAAGCTCTGAGCTCCGTTCGACGATCGTAGAGCTGAGTTCGACAATCTTGGGTCAGATCGCCGAGCTCCGTTCGAAGATCGACTATACCAGAGTTCAGAGTTCAGAAGTCATCGACCTGAGTTCGACGATTCAGCCTTGATCGCCGAGCTCTGTTCGACGTTCGTCGAGCTCTGTTCGATGTTTTCTATTGAACTTTATTTTCCTTAGGTAAATAAGGATTCTTCCTAGCTACCTCTACAACACCCTTTCCTTTATCAGAAATAAATTTAATTGGGGTTGTAAATACTATAGGTTGGCTGGATGAAGCACGAAAGCCCAGTGTACTGTTGAATCTTGAGTTCACTGTGCTTGTGATGTTCCATCAGTCTGATGCTTCTCCCATTAAGGGATTCTTCAAACTTCTTTGCCTGGGATAGCTCACTTTTTAGTGAAGCTATCTCATCCCTACAACATTCTAACTCCTCAGAGAGTTTGAGGTTGTCTGATTTTAAGGTGCTATGTTCAGACAATTGATTTCTGAGAGAGAGAATCTCTTTCTCAGACTTTAACAGGTCTAAACAAAGTGCCTTAAATTCAGATCTAAAGTCCCTGAATCAAAGTCAAAGGAGTCTATTACCCTGTCTTCTTCAGTTTGAGTTTCAGATTCAGACTCTGACTCTTGTTCTGCATCAGAATTTTATTGGGAGGCATTGATAGCCATCATGCAGAATTGCTTTTCTTCAACATCATCTTCATCATCACTTGAACTTGATGAAGCCTCTGATTCTTTTTCAGTTTCACTCCAGGTTTCTGCTATAAATCCCTTCCTTGTATGTTTATTTTTGCTGGAGGAGGATTTGTTGTAATTGTTTCCCCTAGAGTCCTTGTCTTTTCTCTTATCTTTCCTATCATTCTTGTCCTTATTCTGATTTTCTGGACAGTCAGGCACAATATGGCCTGGTTTCCTGCATCCAAAACAGATTATTTCTTTATTATTTGACTTGTCATACCTTGGCTTCTCATGCCCTCTTGATGACCTCTTTCTGAAATATTTCGTGACCATCTTATAGAATCTTTTGGCCAGCAAGCTCATCAATTCTTCATTGCCTGTGACCTTGTCTTCAGGACGATCTTCTGTAGCTTTGAATGCTATTGTCTTCTCCTTCCTGATAGCTGGAGAAGCAACCTTTTGTTCTTCCTCCCTTTTCTTGATGAGCAGCTCATAAGACTTGAGCTTGCCCAACAAAGCTTCAGTGGTAATCTCAGTTAGGCTTCTGGCAATCCTTGATTGGCCAGATCCTTGAGTCTCAAGTGCTAGGGAAGCACATTAGGATCTTGTCATTTAATTCAGTTAGAGAGATCTCCTTGTCCAGTGTTTTTAATTCACTGACTATTAGGCTGAGCCTGTTGTACATGTCAGCCACTGATTCAGTTTCTCCCTTTTTGAAGTTCTCATATTAGCTTATGAGATGGGATCTCCTGTCCTTCCTTTCATCAGCAGATCCTGAGACAATTTCAGATAACTTGTCCCATATCTCTTTTGCTGAACTGCATTCAGCCACCTTTTGGAATATCTCATCAGACATAGTCTGAGCAAGGATATTCATAGCCTTTGCATCTGCAACTTTCCATTTCTTTATTTCTGCATCTATTCCTGAGGGAGGTGGAACAACACTTGTACTTGTAATTACTGGGGGTCTTGGACAAGCTGTCAAAACAGAATTGTAGATGTCCTCATCAATAGAATTCATGTAAAGCCTAATCCTTGCCTTCCAAAGTGCAAACTTAGAAAGGTTGCACACTTGGAAGGTCTGGTGCTAGCATAATCTTTGTTCTGTGCCATGGTTTTTTTAAAAAATAAATATATAATACACAAAAGAAATAACTATCCTCTATAGAGGGTTGATCTTTTCAGAGATCTTTTGGTTCAGGTGCTAGCCTGTTCAACCAATCTGTTGAAGATTCAGATGTTGAGTAACCAACCTGCCTCTGATACCAATTGAAAGTGATTGAAAGATCTACCTTAACTCTAAAGGGGGGGGGGGTGAATAGAGTATTTTAAAATAATTTACAATTTAAAAACTGTAAAGCAGTTGGAAGTCTTGATTTATGTATATGTGTAAGGTGCTTGCAAAAAGAAAAACTAAGTAAGCAAGAAATAGGAAATCACACAGCACACAGCAAAGTAAAAAGCACAACAAACATGATGACACAAGGAGCTATAGTGGTTCCCCAACAACCTGGGTACATCCACTCTTCTACCACCCTAGGTAGGAATCCACTGCAGGAATAGTTGATCAGGTGTCCTGGGCACCAATGAGCTTTTGATAAGGTGCTCAAAAACCAAAACTAGATTTTTTTGATAAGGTGTCTTGCCACCACTGAGTTTTGACAAGTTCTCAGAAACCAGCCACAAAACTTTTGAAGGGAGTTTTGAGAAACCCTTTTACAGGAGAGAAAGGAAAAAGAAAATTAGTTGAGTTGTTCTTCTCTGTCAACAATCTGAGAGAAGACAAGTGGAAGATGTTGTCAAATCTCCCCCTGAGATCTGTAAGGGTTCAGGAAGATGAGCTTTGCTTAGGGTGATAGGCCTTCAGTTGCTTCAGATCTCCAACAATAGATGATTTTAGCAGATGCTGAAATGTGTGTTGTCTGGAGTCCTTGATAATGAAGCTTTTGAACACTTGAAGCTTGAAGGAGTAGAACAGCAGATAATCTCCTTCACAATGATGTTCCTTGTGTTCCTGAAGAATTCTGACTCAGTAATTCTGTAAGCTTTTGTCTACTGAATCTATTCTCAGAAGATGAATTCTTGATGAGTGAATTTTTTGTTCTCTCTTCTGTATATCTTTTTCAAATCTTGTATTGTTCTCTTCTGAAAATTATTCTCTAAGGAGTATATCAGATTCTTACTTTAGATGGTCGTTACTCAGTCATAAATGACTTCCATAATTGACAACTATCTCTAGGGAAAGTCCTAAGTAACATTCCAATTATTCTTCCTTGAAACTTGCTCCAGATTGCTTGAAACGGCTACAGAATCCTTTGTCATAAATGCTGAAAATAAATCTGAATGAATTCCATAACTGTCCTGAATTTGAATTCTGAAAACGTCGACCTCTCAGAAAATCGTCGATCTGAGCTCAGCTATCGTCGACCTGAGCTCAGAGATTGGATTTATACTAGAGACAGAAAACGTCGACCCGAGCTCTACGATCGTCGACCTGAGCTCAGCGACTTGGAAAACAACTAGAGACAGAGCGTCGATCTGAGCTCGAAGATCGTCGAACGGAGTTCGACGCCTCATTGAACTGAGCTCAGAGATCGTCGACCTGAGTTCGACGTTTCGTCGACCTGAGCTCGACGAGAATTGTCCTAGTCTTCAGCACTTGAATCCTGATCTGTAGAAGGTCTTGAGGGCAGCTTTCAAACCTAAGTACTAACCCTAAGACTCATTCTAATTGACCTATCAGACTATACAGCAAGGTCAAAACAAAATCCTAATCACATAGTGATCCTTACCCAAATTAGTAATAGGGTGTTCCAACATCGTGGTTTACGCGAACTCCATTATTTAGTTTGGTTTCAGCATCAGTTCGGGCGGTCTCTGCGACTTCTGCGGACAGGCGGTCTCGGCGGTCTCCAGTTTGTTGTCTGCCCTAATTGAAACTTGTATTTTTTCTGCTTTCCCTAGTGTACTGGCGAATCATGTCTCGCCATGTATACCTCTCCCTGTAAAGAAGATTGATAAATATATGATATGCTTGTCTTTGTCTTTGCATTTGGTTGATTGAGTTTACTTCCTGGTTTTCTCTTGGTCAAGTTGTGATCTGGATAGTTCTGAAGATATTAATTTGGTCTTTAGACTATCTTGCTGAGCTTCTTGAGAAAATTCAACAAAGCAGATGGGCCCATCATCTTCTTTCCAGACTTCATTCGTCACTGGTTTGCCCTTCATCTTCTCCTCGATCCATGGCTTCATTAATGGAGGGCGGCATGGTTTGCTTTCCAATATCCCCACTCATATCATGTCCATCTTTGAAATTTAGGGAATCTCCGAGTGTGATAAAACGCTGCCTTATCAGGGGTGTTTTGTATGATGTCTGCGAGCTGGTATTCAGTAGGGAAAAACAAACTTTGATCACATTGTGCTCTATCATCTCTCTTACGAAGTGGTATTTTAACTCGACATACTTGCTTTTGTTGTGAAAAATGGGACTTTTGGAGAGGGGAATTGAGGATAAAATATCACACTAGATAGGAATTCCTTTCTCTCCCTCCTCTTCTCCTAAATCTTTTCTAATTTTCTTAAGCCCGGAGGCTTTACAGGTGGTTGTGGTTAATGCCATATATTTAGCTTAAGTAGATGAAAGGGCAAAAGTCTTTTGCTTTCTAGAGCCCCATTAAATGGGCTTCTTGTTAGTGCAGAAGATTTATCCTTCAGTGCTCCTTCTATCGTTGACGGATCCTCCAAAATCTGAATTGTTGTGTCTGGTAATTTGGTTGCTGACTTCTTTTGGTATAGAAGCCT
Organism: Platanthera zijinensis; assembly: GCA_039513925.1. Classification (NCBI taxonomy): domain Eukaryota; kingdom Viridiplantae; phylum Streptophyta; class Magnoliopsida; order Asparagales; family Orchidaceae; genus Platanthera; species Platanthera zijinensis. Next base: position 14,066,432 of record CM077089.1, on the reverse strand, counting down.
ACGACCTTCAGTTCCTTGGATGTATCGCAGAATTCTTTTGGCAGTAAGGAGACGATTGATTGTAGGTTTTCTCACAAATCTTGCTATCATGATCGCAGAAAATTAAATGTCGGGTCTGGTATTGGTAAGTTAAATATGGTCTCTAATGAGGCTTTGATATTCTTCAAAATTAACGTCTTTTTCTTCCTCTTTCTTTCCTAACTTGTCTGTAATAGCCATGGGTGTAACTGTAAGACCCCTTTTCCAAATATACTGACCATAGTGGAGTCTTATCGCCTAGGACTTCCGCCTTGTGGTGACACCAACTCACGGGTTAGTCTCCACCATGAGATGTCGATCTCACCGTCTAACATATCATCTAGGCCAATCATATAAGTAGGAAATGCTTAAAAAGGAAACATCCACATCACACTATAAGGAAAAACCTGTCCATGATGAGATAAAAGAGTCTAGAAGAGAGAATGGCTTAGGCCCAATACATCAAAGTAGTCAATAAGATCTTATGCCCAGTACAATATATAACTCTCTCTCTCTCACTAAAACTGTGGAAGTACTAGTCATCAACGTCACACACATCGACCTGCGACAGAGTAGCAGTACGTCGCATCAGATACTCAAGTCCTGCCATTCTGGATGGTCGATTCTACGGAGTGTCGTGATGCTTCCCCGACTCCTGGTGTTCCTAAAATGATACGGTAACTGACCGTTAGTCAAAAGACAAAGGCGCTTCAGCATCCACTCACCCCGATGAATCTTAGATACCGGGTGGAAGGCTGGAAGAAAAAAAAAAGTACAATAGTAGCAGTAATAGTCCAATCAAGAGAGGGTGGAACTAACTAGAAAAAATATATGTAAAGGTACACAATATATCATGTCATCTAAGCTAGCATTTCTAAAGAGGTGTAGCAGTAATAAATGACAAGTTAGTAAGGTGCATCAAGTTTATAAAGAAGTAAAGAGCATCTACTCTACCATCATAGAAATGTACCTTAACTTATATGGATGTTCGTACAAACTAATAAGTTAATTTTTCAAGTAAGTAACTCATCATATAAAAGTGCCCACACACGACTCTATATGCACAGACTTTTAGTCCCCACTTTTTGGAGGCAACTAACCTCTCTGGTACCAACCGTCTTTGCTCACGGTGGCAGTGGAGCGGACATCTCCACTACTAGGTGGGTATGCACATTACCGAGCATAGACCTCCCATACGCCTATATACATGTCTTAGGTGCACTCTAGGGGTCTTTACATACTATTGTTGGGGGTATCCAAATATTTTGAGCTATGTTGGTCCGCTAGGCCACATTTGTAACATCCAAACTTTTTTGTGCCACCAGAACCCTAGTGGGCCAAATAAAAGTGACCCGAACCTCTACCCGTGAACCACACACCAAGGTAGGAAGTAACCCTAGACAGGAGATATCGAGCTAGAAAGCTCCGATTTTAGTTCTTTCAGTTCCTATGGATTCAGATAGCAAATATGGGTGGAACTCGTTGCGTTACGATCCAAAGTCTAATAACGAATATACGAATTTTGACCGTTTTAGCACACCACGACGTGCAGATTTTTGAATATTTAGCAAGCGAACACCGATTCGACCCCGATCAGTGGCATTGGACTCGTATGGTCAGTATGAAGTCAACCAAGTTCGCCCCGGTCAAATTCCGTCACAAGTAGTAAACCCATGGCCAAATCAAGCATATTCATGCACCGAAAAGTGTCCATTCACAAATTATGACGCAACACCCCGACTTTGGCCTGACTCCCGATGCCTTAGATCCACTTTGACTTTGACCAGCTTAGGGGACCCACCCTAGGGTTGACTTTGGTCAAACCATCGTAAAAGTCCATTTTTTTGGATTTTTTTTAAAAAGGTGTGCACCCCCTCCTCATTAATTAATTAATTAGGGCCTTACCCCCTCACCCACTTTGGGCCCCTACCCTCTTCTGGGCCCCTACTAGCAAGCCCACTCTTGGAGGCAAGTGGAGGCCCACTAACTCAACCCCCACCCCTCCCTCTCTTCCCCCACTGTGAAAGTCCCTCTCCATGAGGGTAAATCTTTTTCCCCACATGGGTGAAATCCTTTGAGCCTCCAGCTGTCCTTGGACAGCTGGATAACTAGAGGGTGAGGATTAATCCATCCCTAAGGAGGGATTAATCCCACATTGGCTAAGGGGTGGAAAACCCCTCCCCTCCAACCAATATAAAGGCCCCCCCATTGCTATAACACAGCTCAGTCAGCATCTCCCCCACCCTTGCCCCTTCCCCCCCTCTACCGGAGCTCAGGTCGTCAGAAAGGGATCAACCCGAGCTCCACCACCCCGCCACCTTCATGGCCGACCAAGCCAACCCCTCCCAAGATCTTCCAGGCTAGATGGATACTCTTCCCCTCCCTCTTCCCTATTCCCCTATCGTGCTGCATGCACCTCCCGGCGGCAAGAGCGCCGCCTGCGCCACCTAAGCCAAGTTTCAGGCCGGGTGGTATCCATGAGCAAAGAATTGTTCCCCAGTGCCGGTGATGGCACTGGGAGAGTGTTAGGCCACCGGGAATGGAGATTCCCGACGGCAGAGGGCGGTGGTGCCCTCGGAAAATGGCGCTCCGGCGGCACCCGAAAACAGAGTGAATCTCTGTATTTCTCCTACGGCGGCGTCTGGCAGCACTAGGATACCGGGCCACCGCTGGAGAGGATCCCTGCCCCTGACACGTCGGTTGGGGATGGTTGCGTAACCAGGATGAGTACCGGAGAGGCAAGGTGGCGCGGTGGATCTGGGAGCAGAGCCCTGCCACCTTGATCTCGAGATCATAATTTCAAGCGGTTGCTTCTACATCATGTAATCTGTGAATTTCAAGCGGTTTTCTTATAGTGCTCTTGGATGAAGCAAGATTTGAGCTTTGAGTGTCTTTGACTTCTCCGTGTGTTGCCTCATCAATGGTTGAGATTTCAACTTCCCTTTCATGTGATGTGATTACCATGTCCTTCTTCAAGATCAAGTCTCTATTTGTATCTTCACTTGGATCCATGTGAAATTGCTCTGACTCGTCATATGCAGAAAGGGAACTATAAGTTAACTCAAGAAAATTCCATATATCATATGCAGTGGGAAGCATATAGATTAGTTTGAAAATATCTTGTCCAAGCCCGCAAAATAGACTATTTACAGCTTTAGCATTTAAATAACATCCGTTCTTATTTAAGTCATTTGGGGGCTTGATACATGTCATGTTCCAAACTTCTATATCTAATTATAAAGGAATTTTCTCATTAGTGCTTTCCATTTGTTATAGTTCGATCCTATAAAAAGAGGTGGTGCTAACGAATTTTCAGTGTACAATTTTTCATCATCCACACAGGTCGATTCAAGATCGGGGTTGGCCATTATTCCCAATGGTGAAACTATTTTTTGAATAACCTCGCTCTCATACCACTTGTTGGATCTAGTGGCCGACCTTAGAGGGGGGGGGTGAATAAGGTTTTACGAGTTAATTTCAGATCGGGGTTGGCCATTATTTAAGATCTGTGGCCGATTCTTAAGATCTTCATTCGCTAGCAATCGGTCGGCCCTTCGTATTCGATGTAGATCTTGGATCGCAGGAGTTCTTCGTTCACAAACGGAGGGGAGACGACTTTCTTCTTCTGTGACGGAGACTTTTGGAACGGAGTACAAGAAGGCGGCCGAACCCTAGAATTCACGAACTCTCGTCGCTCTTCAGTCCTTCAGACATAGGCACAGAAACCAAGGTGGCCTTTTATATGTCTTCATGAAAATAGGCTACCGCCGGTAGTAAGACTAGCGCCCACCGGTAGGTTCGCGCGCTTGTTGTGCCAGCTGTCATCCAAATCATGAATAATATTCAAAATTAATATTTGTTGTTTTATCGTTGCTAGTGTCGCGCGGTAACTGTTATTGCATGGAGGTAAGTCGAGAAAATCCTGCTCAATGTTCGTCGAGAGATATTCGTCGAGCGATATTCATCGAACGGCTAGCGCGGTGCAGTAACTGCTATCGCCTAGCGGTAAGTCGTTTCTCGAGAAGTCAAGTTTAACATTCGTCGAGTGATATTCGTCGAGTAGCTAGTGTGGCGCGGTAACCGCTATTGCCTGGCGGTATCCTCCACTCAACGTCATTTTCTCGACACACTCAACATTTTTCTTCTCAACGCTCTCAACGCAACGTTAAGTGAGCTAGCGCAGAGCGGTAGGAATTAGTGCAGAGCTGTAGTTTTCTCGAGAGCCAGATCAAATTAATTCCTTGCGTTAGCGCGTGTGGTAGGACTAGCACGGAGCAGTAGTTTTCCCGAGAGCAAGATCAAATTAATTCCTTGCGTTAGCGCGTGCAGTAGGACTAGCGCGGAGCGGTAGTTTTCCCGAGAGCTTTGTCAAATTAATTCACGGCTACCGCATGACGGTAACTTATACCGCTCGACGTTAGTGCCTATAGGAATCTTCTTCTTCTTTGCTTGCACTTGTCAACCTGCACACTCTATCAACACAAGACATGATAAAATACAGCCTGGGAGTTGATATTCTCAAATACAGGGCATGTGAACCATCAGCTCCAACAAAAAAACGACTGGGAGAGTATAGTGGCGGATTCTCAAATACAGGGCATTTGAAAAGTTCAAGTGACGACTAGCCACCTACCAGTGAGGATTGGGACTTTTGATCAGATTTTCTAAATGGTTGCTGAAATGGAGCTATCGCCTGGCGACAGAGGGCTACCGCCTGGCGACAGGGAGTTATCATCTGGAGACAGTGAGTTATCGCTTGGAAATAAAGAAATTTTATATTTTCTTTTTGCATTATATCTTTCTGGATTAGTATTGCAATAAAGACATTTTATTGCATCTATTTCAATGATTTTCTGTATAGTTAAGTAAATGCTGAGCTTGATTTTCATGAGTAGTATTTTTGATTAATTTGGTTGTTTGAATTTTGTTAAGTTTTTTATAATATTCATAAATTTTCTGCTTAAATGATCCAGATTTTTAATTTGAAATATCTAAGAAACCTAACTCTAGTCTTAATATAGAAAATCGTGAATCAGGAAGAGGTTTGGTGAAAATATCGGCAATTTGTGATTCAATTCTTATAAAGTTGATTGTAATGTTGTCCTTTTTAATTTGGTCTCTAATAAAATGATGATGAATGTCTATATATTTATACCATGAATGATGCACTGGATTATAAGTAAGATCAATTGCACTTTTTTTATCGCACCTTAAATTTATTGTTTGTTATTGTATTCCAAAATCTTCTAAAGTTTGTTTCATCAATAAAGCTTGTGCATAATAACTACCTAGTGCAATATATTCAGCCTCAGTGGTGGAGAGAGCAACACAATTCTATTTCCTACTAGACCATGAAATGAGTAAAGGACCTAAAAAGTGACAAGTGTCACTTATGATTTTACGATCTAACGAACAACCAACATAATCTGAATTGGAATAATTATGTAAAATAAAATCATCATTATGAGGATACCACAGTGCTAGTTTAGAAGTACCAATAAGATATCTAAAGATTTATTTAATCGCTTTTAATTGTGATTCTTTAGGATTAGCCAGAAATCTAGCACACAAGAAAACTGCAAACATAATATCAGGTCTAGATGTGATTAAATGTAATATATAGCCTACCATCCCTCTATATAAAGTTTGATCAATTTATATTCTATTTTCATCTTCTCATAACTTCAATGAAACACTCATAGAATTACTTGCTTGCTTAAGATTTTTAAATCCAAATCTTTTAAGAACATCATGAATATATTTAGATTAACAAATAAAAATACCATTATGTTTTTGAGTAATTTGAAAACCTATAAAATATATAAGATCTCCTACCATGCTCATTTCAAATTCATTTTTCATAATCATTACATAACTCTTCATTAGTGGCTCCAAAAATAATATCATCAACATAAATTTGTAAAACTATTAATTCATTTTTATTTTATTAATGAAGAGTGTAGAATCAGCACTACCTATTTTATAATCAATTTTCAACAAATACAAAGTTAATTTATCATACCATCCACGAGACGCTTGTTTCAAACCATAAAGCGCTTTTTCTAATTTGTAAATATGATTAGGAAATTTGTCATTCACAAAACTAGGGGGTTGTTCTACATAAAATTCTTTCTTAATATACCCGCACAAAAATGCAGTTTTCACATCCATTTGAAATAATTTAAATCTCTTGAAACTAACAAATACAAGAAAAATCCTAACTACTTCAAGACGTGCTATGGGTGCAATAATTTCATCAAAATCTACTCCTTCAATTTGAGCATAACTTTTTGCTACAAGTCTAGCTTTGTTTCTAGTGATCCTATACTCACTATCTAATTTATTTTTAAATATCCACATAACTCCTAAAATAGGCTGATCATAAGGTCTCTCTACAAAATTCCAAACCTTATTAAATTCAAATTGATTAAGTTCATCGACCATAGATAAAAACCAAGATTCATCATTTAGAGCGGTTTAAATATATTTTGGTTCTATATTAGAAGTAAAAGAAAGGTTTAAAAATAAATCATGAAAAGAAGAACGAGTACTTACCCATATTGATGGTTCTCTACTGACCAAATCTTGTGGATGATCTTCTGAAAATCTTAGTACACTTGGAGGCACATATTCTTCCATTTCTTCTTCTTCTTCTTCTTCTCTTTCTTCTTTATCTTCTTCTTGATCTCCAAGTATTTCATCATCCTCCAATTTCAGTGGTGGAAGGGGTTCTTAATCATTACCTGTAGGATTAGTTTCTACATAAGAAACAAGCTCATCAAATTTAACATGAATTGATTCTTTAACTATTTTTGTCATCTTATTATAGACTCTATAAGATTAACTAGTTGAAGAATAACCAATAAATATACCTTCATCACATTTTTCATCAAATTTTTCTAATGTGTCTTTAGTGTTCAAAATTAAACGTTAGCAACCAAAAACTTTAAAATAAGATACATTCGATTTTTTTTGAAAATATAGTTCATAAGATGTTAATTTCAAAAATTGTCGAAGCATAACATGATTAATAACATAACATGCAGTATTTATAGCTTCATCCCAAAATAATCTAGGTAATTTATATTCAGATAATATAGTGCGAGCTAGTTCTTAAAGAGTCCTATTTTTCCTTTCTACCTCACCATTTTTTTGCGATGTGCGAGGAACGGAAAATTCATGCTTAATTCCTAACTCATTACAAAAAGAAACAAACCTATCATTATCAAATTGACCTCCATTATCCGAACAAATGCATTTTATTTTTAAGTCAAGCTCATTTTAAATATGTATACATAATTTAGTAAATTCTAAGAATGCATTGGATTTTGAAGTTAAGAAAATAGTCCAAAAAAAACGTGAAAAATCTTCAATCAAAACAAAAGTGTATTTTCTACCTCCTAGACTGTGTAGTAATCAGAACAAAAAAAATCCATGCGAATTAATTGTAAAGGTCTAGAAGTAGAAATACCATTTTTGTTAATTTATCTTTTGACAATTTTAAAATTAATTTAAAATAGGTAATCCTTTAATTAATTTAAAATAGATAATCCTTTAAAATCCATGGCGAACATAAAGAAGATAAATTTCCACTTAAGATAGGTAATCCTTTAATTAATTTATCTTTTGATAATTTTAAAATTAACTTGGCACTAGAATGACAAAGTCACATATGCCACAAATTAAATTCCTCATTTTTAGACATAAAACATCTTAAAGGCGAATGTAAAAGATCATGAAATTTTATGATATAAACATTTTGAGATCTTGTTGCAGTAAGAACAACATCATTTGTTTTAGAATCAAAAATTTTGCAAAGGTTTGTTGAAGAGTCAAATAGAACATTTAGACAAATATCACATAACTGACTTATAGAAATTAAATTGTGTTTTAAACCTTTCACATAAAAAACATTTGATATAGTAAAAAATCGTGACCAACTACTCCAATGCCTATGATCCTTCCTTTACCGTTGTCGCTAAAATTCACTACTCCTCCTTTCTTCATTTCTAGGCTAAGAAACTTTGACTTATTTCCAGTTATGTACTTTGAACATCCTGATTCCAAGTACCACACGCCTTCCTTGTCCTTAGCCAATCAACAGACCTAGAAATAAGATGAGAGTAAAGATCTAGTTACCCAAGTAGTTCCTCCCATAAAATAGATGGAAGCCTAAGGTACTAAGATTTATTTAACAAAACTATGGCCTTTCTTACCACAAGTGTTAGTGGTGTGACCAAACCTATTACATTTTGTACACTCGATAAAAGAGGATGAAGCATTTTTCAAAATGTTATGAGAATTCTTGTTGGAAGTAGTGGTGATAGAAGATTTAGTATTTTTATTTGAAAAATTCGAAGTTTTAAAATTTTTGCTATTGCCGGCAATAGTGGATATCGTCGGGCGATAGCTTCTAGAAGTGTATCTGAGCCCATATTTCACAAATCCATAACATTGATTTGCCAAAATCATATCCAGTAATTTTCGGCCCACTCCAAACTTTTTTTTAGCCATTTCTAAATCACGAACCTGGAATTTCAAGGCGGTGTTTTCAGTGAGTAACATAACACACCGATTTGAAAAAGCCTTCTTACTACCTTCTACTTGGGATTGAGAAAATTTTAGAGATATTTCTAAGTCCTTTTTTTCTTTTGTAAGAGAATCAATGTTAGATTGAGACTTAGAAAGAGCCTTCTATAATTCTATTATCCTTGCCAAAGAGTGACCTCCCTCTTGACAAGTAACATTCTCCTTCCCATGTACTTTTAATTTAGTAGTTAGTTTTTTTTTTCTTTTAGCAATATTTTGTTTTCAGATTTAAGTACATCAATATCTTTTAAACTTTTATCAAAATATTTGCAAGTGTTCAAAAATTCAGAATATAGCTAATTATAAGTTGGAGGAGTTACCTCAATGTCGCTTTGGACACTGCATTCGTCATCAGATGGTGAGATGCACTTTACCATCATACATAGGTTGGCCTCCTCGTCAGCTTCTTGACTTGATCCACTCGACTCCTCAGATCTGAAGTCATCCTAAGTTTCTACCTTAAGAACTTTTTATTGTCCTTCTTCTTGTGCCTCTTTTCTTCCAGCTCTTTCAGATATTTTGGGCACTTTATCAAGATATGTCCGACTTTTCTATGATGATAACATTCAGGTGGTGGACGCTCTTCATCATCCTCTATATCAACTTTTCCTTTTTCTTTCTTGAATCAAGATTCCTTCTTATTTAAAAAACTTTTTGAATGAATTTCTTCTTTCAGGGTTCCTCATAAATCTCTTAAATTTCTTAAAAAGCAAACTCTCCTCATCTTCTTTATCATTCTCATCAGTTTCACTTTCCACTTCCTTCTTGGATTTCAATGCCAATACTTTCTTCCTTGGCCCCAAATTATATTCTTGTTGTTGAATCCTTAACTCCACCTCATTAGTTTTTTGATTCTCGATGAGATTCTCAATTTTCAGAGTCTTTAGATCGTGTGACTACGAGATGACAGTCACTTTCGGATTGAATTTTGGGGGAAGTGATCTGAGAATCTTCCTTACTAAATCACCATTTGAGAAGTTCTTTCCAAGAACCTTAGAGTCATTCATAATTTTACTGAATCTTGTGTACATGGAATCTATATCTTCATCAACTTCCATCTTAAACTTTTCAAATTCTGATTCTAACTGGAATAACTTAGAGTCTTTCACCTGCGACGTACCTTCATGAGTAACTTCAAGTAAATTCCAAATATCAAACGCAGTTTCACATGCACACACTCGATTAAACTCGGTTTTATTTAATACACAGAATAAAACATTCATTGTCTTAGCATTATTTTTACATCTCAGTTTATCAGTATCATCCCATTTGTCCTTAGGTTCTTCCATAGTGACACTTCTAATTACTGTTGTAGGTGGAGTGTAGCATTGTTGTACCATGCCCCATACTTCAATATCTAAAGCAATTAAAAAACATCGCATTCGAGTTTTCCAATAGTTATAATCCGTGTCAGTGAATAAGGGAGGTATACTAATCACTTGCCCCTCAAAAAAACATGATCGTTATGCGTCATTACTCCCGGTGGTGAAACCGATTTGGAGTAACCTTCCTCTGATATCAAGTGTTGGATCTTGAGGCAGCCTTAGAGGGGGGGGGGTGAATAAGGGCAAATAAACTTTTTCTAAAGGTAAAACTTTGGTAAAATAATTGAGAATGTTAACATGAAATTTTTCACAAACAAAAAAATATTCCAAATACTCGGAAATTTAATGAAAATGAAATGACAATTTTATTTCATAAATGATGAAAAAACATAAACAAAGATTTCAATAGAGTTTGAAATCGAGGCTACAAATAAAAAAAATTTCTTTTGAGTTTTCACCGGTTTTTCTCCTAAGGACCGGTAGGCTAAAGCCTATCTCTCCCTAGATACAACTATTATCCCCTAGATCTCTCCACAACCTAGTCGCTGCACACAAGGCGGTGATTTCTGATGACGCATATTTTGACTAAAATATGTTCATCATTATTATTATATTTATATTATAAATTATATGTATTTACTCTTAATTTTAATATAATTATCTAATTATTAATATATCATAATTATTTATACTATACGTTTTATTTTGTTTTGTGACAGGCTTGGGGGGAATTCGGCACGATTCGACGTAAAACGCCCGCTGTCAATTTTTGTACGAGAAATATTTCTCATGCAAATAAGTTTTGCATGCATGTTGCTTTCCCACCACCTTTTTCTCTCTCCTCCCCATACATGAATTATCCTTTCTTATTATTATCATTACATGAACTATATATATGCATGGTAATTGATTTTTCATGCATGACCATTTATAACTATCAATATATGTAGCCTCCTTTCCCATGCAAGCCTCTTTACAAAATTATTTCATGTAGCATCTTCTTATTTTATTTTTATATAATCCTCTCCCATAAATACATCATGTCATGTTGCCACTCATTTTAATTTTTTTATCTTCATTTACATGTGGCCGGCCCCCTTTCTCTCCCCCTCATTTATTCTCTATTTTTAGCATGACAACTATTATTAGCATTATCAATTTAATTAAAACCGGCCAAACCTTTCAATTCAATTAAACCGGCCATTCATTTTCTCCACCACTATTAATAGTAAACCCCAATTCATATGGCCGGCCAAACTTTCAATTTAATTAAAACCACCATTCATAACCGGCCACTTATAACTCCCTTAATCAAAACCGCCCACCATAAGTTCCTCCTTCATTTCTTAATTAATCACATTAACTCCAATCAATTAAAACCCCATACTCATTAATTCATCACCATTTCATGTGGCCGGCCCTCCTCTTTGCATGATTATTTTCTTTTATTTTATTTCTATTTTTTTATCACATTAAATCTACTCATTCCATGCATTCACCTTTTCACATCCCTCCACCTCTTCATTTCCCCACATTTATTCTCACCAATTAAACCATATGTCCTTTCATTTTCTTTATCTAGATCCTTCCATAGTTGCTATAAAAGGAGCATGAGGCCAAGGCTTTGGAGGGAGGAGGAAAAAAAGTTAGAGTTGGAGAAGAGAGCAAGTTCAAGAGAGAGAGAGAGTTCTACCTTGTATGAGAGTTTCTTTTTTGATATTTTTTATGTTTAATTTTCATTGTGTGGTGTACTTTTATTATTCCTTTCTAATGAAAATGCAAACTTTTTATTTCATTGTTGTTATTTTCTTTATT